>VDFB02178101.1:0-162112 GCA_007258455.2 Sequoia sempervirens | reverse complement strand
ATATTATATATATAAATATATACATATATATACATATATATACATATATCTATATATATGTATCTACATATATCTATAAATATGTATCTACATATATCTATATATATCTATATATATATTTATATTTATAGATATATTTATATTTATATATATGTATATGTATATATATATTTATATTTATATGTATGTATATGTATGTATACATATATATATATCTACATATATATATATGTATATATATATACATTCATATGTATATACAGTGTTTGATTCTCTTTTGGAAATACATTTATGTGAAACGATGGATTATCATCATCAACTTGCTAAGGCCTGATTTACATATGATACAATCGACTTCCTTTATGGAATCGAGACTTATCTTGGGCACATAAAGATTCATTGCAAGCCCATCATTATGCTACAAGTATAAAATACAACAAGGATTGAATGATTGAATCGTTCACGGGTTGGTATCACCCAAATCCATCAATAAAACCAAGCGATATCGGATGGCATCGTGAAACCATTAGATGGCTTCAAAGCTTTTGAGAGGGTTCAGATACTAACCCAACTCTCATGCCATTGCATGTGGGGTTAATATCACCCTTGCCTCAGTTGATTTTGGATAGAGTAAAAGAAAAGTTTAAAGCCAATCATGGTGGTGATGGCCATGACAAGGGCAGGCTCGAAAGCAAAGCCACCTAATATTCAAATGAGAGGGGTTGATGTTGATATGGATTTCCCTACACATTGCTCACACATAAATTAAATGCAAAGCAAAATACAAGGAACTATCTTTCCATTCTATCGACAATGATAATAGAGATTCAAGAAAAAATCAACTTCATGGATAAATTCATTACCAAACAATGGAAACATTCCAAATTTGACTCAGATTTACCTCTTACTCCAGCACCAAACAATCAAGTTGAGAGGTGGTGAATCTTGCAAACTGAGGATTCAAATTTTCTTCCTTTTCTCTACTATTTTTCCCCAAAATCAACCTCTTCCCTACTTTTTGACCAAAATCTCCCAAAAAACAAAACCCAAATCCATTCTTTCTTAGCTTTTTTTGCATGTCTTAACTCCTGTATTCTCCCAAATTGAAAGGTTTCATGATGGTAGCCACCCCTCACTCTTCCATTCATATTTTCTTTCTGATTTGGAAATCATGGGTGGCCTCTACCTATTAATTTTTCATTTTTTTTAATTTAAAGTTTGAATTCAAATGAATATCATCTTGATATTCTTCGTTTCCTTATTAGAATTACACATGCATTCACTCATATATGTGTGTGTATGTGTATAAATACATATTCCTTTATTCAATTCATCATCTTGAAGTAAAGTTTATGGAATATGTGCATTTATACAAGTAAGAACACTTCATTTATTAGTGTCTTATTTTCATTTCAAAAGCAATATCATTAGATAAACTTGATAGAAAAGTAAACTTATTAATTATTTTTTCACAAGCATACTTGTTTACTCATTAGTCCATTTCACATAAGGAGTAATTTCAACTATATTGAAATTTTGAAGCAAAAGTCATGATTTACAGTGGTGTGTGCATGTTCTAGATTCCATCAACCTTACCATTGTCTTCTGGCCAAATATTCCTACCTCAACCAAGCTCTCAGTCTTCAACTTGTTCTTACATTCAGACATTTTCACTTACAAAGTTTTCATTAGTAAACTAATAACCAATGCTCAAAACAAAATTATTCTATTTCATAACACAACATTTATCTTTCGTATTCCATCATATGAATATACATACATTTCAAATGACATTGAAATCTCAAATTTATCTCAAATCAATTTGATAAATTTTATTTTCCATGAATATTTAAATAACTTAACATTTATTAAATGCAAGAAAAGATTGAGACGTGACATCCTTCCCCACTAGAAAGAGACATTGTTTCGATGTCTTATTAGACAACAAATGAATAATTATGTCTTTTGCAACATTCACTCACATTGTTATTCAAGCCAAAATATGCAATCCAAAATGCAAGAGCACTAGTATCATGATAAACATTAAGTATCTATCTAGCAATCAAATGAGGAAAGGAGTGTTTTATTTCCTCCACATCCTCCCAAGTAGTATCGTCCTCAGAATACTGATCCCATTGAACTTTATATTGAACAATGTCTCTATTTTGCAACTTAATGTTGCATCTATCTAGAATTCTAATGGGCTCCACCAACACCACTCCTGGATCTTACACATGTAAAGAATGCCAGTCAAGTATGTGAGATGCATCTGGATGATATAGTTTAAGCAAAGAAACATGAAATACATTATGGATTTGAGCTAGAGTAA
Organism: Sequoia sempervirens; assembly: GCA_007258455.2. NCBI lineage: Eukaryota > Viridiplantae > Streptophyta > Pinopsida > Cupressales > Cupressaceae > Sequoia > Sequoia sempervirens. The sequence goes on along the minus strand of VDFB02178101.1, from coordinate 159,783 downwards.
GTAGAAAATCAAGTCAGTATGCAACCAAGTTAATGACTTCCAACACATCAAAGGGTCCCACATATCTAGGGGCCAACTTGGAAGATTTCCCAAAATTAATAGAGCTCTTATGCGGCTTAACCCTCAAGAAGACTATATCTCCCTATAAGAACTATCTAAAGGTTCTATTCTTGTCGGCATAACTTTTCTATTTGTCTGCCACTTCCTTTAGTCTTCCCTTAATGAGCTTCATCTGCTCTTCCATTTCCTTGAGCATTTTAGGACCCACTATAATCCTATCTTCTAATTTGTCCCAACTGATGGGTGTACGACACTTTCACCTATAAAGAGCCTTGAAAGGTGTCATACCTAAAGATGCATGGAAAGAGTTATTATATGCAAATTCTACTAAAGGTAGATACTCTTCCCACTTATATTGTTGGTCCATGCAATACATCCGTAGGAGATCCTCTACTACCTAATTGACTCTTTTTGTTTGACCTTCAACCTGAGGATGGTATCCCAAACTAAAATTCAACTTAGTTTCCAAGGCTACATTCAAAGTTTTCCAAATTTGGACGTCATCTGGGTATCTCTGTCAGATATGATAGTCTCTGGCACCCCATGCAAATGAAAGATCTCTTGGAAAAATTTCTTGGCCAAGGTCAATGATCCATCCTTTAGGTTTCTTGGAATAAAGTGTGCCACCTTGGTCAACTTATCGACTACTACCAAGATGACATCATGCCTATTCTTACTCAATGGTAACCCCTGAATAAATTCCATATTGATCACTTGCCACTTATATTCAGGTATGTCATGAGGATAGGGAAGCCCTGCTAGATACAAGTGTTCAACCTTGACTCATTGACACTCTAAGAATTTGGCTACATACTTGACTAAATCCTTCTTGATCTTAGGCCAAAAATACAACGATTTCAAATTTGTGATCATCTTGACTACTTTGGGGTGTCTTGAATATGGTGCATTGTGAATCTCCTCCAAGACCAACTTTTTGATTTCTCCAAATTCTAGAATCTACATTCTCCTCTGGTATCTTAAGATTCCATTTGGTTCAATTTCATACCCATCATATCGATGGTCAGAAGGGTTTTCCAGTAGAGATTTATTTACTCTCATAGTGTTCATCCCCTAGCAAGTGTTGCATCACCTGCTACATTAGATTCGACCGAGTTGAGGTCATGGCTACTAGATGTCTTCTCCTACTAAGAGAAACTCCTAGTCTATTCTCTTCTCCTTTAATACACTCAATTCCAAAGTTGTAATCACTAAGGAATTTTAACCATCTTCATTGACATGCATTGAGATTTGGTTGGGTGAAGATATATCTCAATCCTAGATGATATGTTTTGAGCTCAAATGGATTCCTCAATAGATAATGCCTCCACATCTACAAGGCATGTACTATTGCAGCCAAATCTAAATCATGTGGTGTGTAATTTGTTTCATGATTTTTAAGCTTCATGTATTCATATGCCACCACTTGCCCATCCTGCATTAATAGAGCTCCTACACCATCTCCCGAAGCATTTTCAATTACTATAAATTTCCCATTGGGATCAAGTATGGTCACCACTGGGGCTGTCGTGAGCTTCTCCTTTAGGAGTTGGAAAGCTTTCTCATAATTTTATGTCCATTCAAACCTTTTTCCTTTCTTTTGGAGAGAGGTGATTGGGGATGCAATCTACAAAAATCCCTGGACATACTTTATGTATCTTGCTAGTCCCATAAAACTCTTGCACTTCAATCACACTCTGAGGTGTTGACCATTCCACTATCGCCTTAATATTTTTGGGATCTACAGAGACTCCTTTTGTTGATATGATGTAACCAAGGTAATGCAACCTATCCTGATAAAATGAGCACTTGGATAGCTTTCCAAAAAGATTCTTCTCTTTGAGACGTTGTAAGACTATCCTCAAATGTTTATCATTATCCTCAATGGACTTGGAATAAATCAAGATGTCATCAATAAAGATCAAGACAAATTCATCTAAACAATCTCTGAATACAATTTTCATGCGATTCATGAATGTTGTTGGTGCATTGGTCAAACCAAAAGGTACCACCATGAACTCGTAGTATCCATATTGAGTTCAAAAAGCAATCTTAGGGATGTCCTCTTCTTTTATTCTCAACTGGTGGTATCCAGATCTAAGATCTATTTTAGAGAACACCATTTCTCCCCTCATTTGATCAAATAACTCATCAATCCTCAGAAGGGGATACCTATTTTTGATGGTCACCTTGTTCAACATCTGATAGTTAATACATAGATGCAAGGTTCCATCCTTCTTAACAAAGATAAACAGTGTACTCTAAGGAGACAGAGTGGGTCGAATAAGTCCCTTGCTCATCAATTCCTGCAACTAGGCCTTCAATTCAAATAACTCGGTGGTAGTCATCATGTACGGGGCTTTAGACTGGGCCTCCACTCTTGGTACTAAATCAATAGAGAAATTGAATTCACTTAGGACGTAGTTCCATGAGTTCTTTAGGGAATACATCACATAACTCTTTAAGAATGGGGTAATCATCCAAATAAGGATTCATTTTCTCAGGTTCACTAACATGCAACACAAAAATAGTACACACGTTCCTCTGAGCCCTCTTGAGCTTCATAGAAAAGATCTACCTAATCTTTAATGGCCTCTAAATTCCATGCATCTCAATCGAGTTTCCACAATCATCTAGACAATTCAACATCTTATCCTCACAGTTAGCAATGGACTTGTGCTTTGTCAACCATTTAATCCCCAAAATTACATCATAGGATCCTAATGGTGCCACATATAGGTTAACTTGAGTCAATAAATTAGGAAACTCTAACTCGCTACTATAGAGACATGAGTCCACCCTCCACTCTACCCGATTTCCATATTGGACCGTCCAATAATTGGCCACGAGTCTAGGTATAATGGGTAGCTTAAAAACCATTCTTGGGTCAACAAAAAATTTAGTAGCTCTAGTATCAATCAAAATAGAGACAGGTTTTCCATAAAGCTTACTCAACAACTGGATTGGTGAGGCTTGGTATTCAACTTGTCTTTCTTCCACCGTTGTATGGATTTGATGATGATTTCCTTCCTTTCGTACCTTAGATTATTGTGGGAAACTAGAGGCATAATGATCACCTCCACAAGTATAGCAACCATCACAAGGCCCTTTTTGACCTCCCAACCTGTCTTCCTTGGAGCCTTTCTACTTATTTTTAAAATTTCCCTTGTTGTTGTTGGCCTTCTTATTCTTTCCACCATTGTTTCCCTCTACTTTCTCTTGTGAATCACTTCCCCTCTTCAAATTCCTGATTTGATGAGGTTTGTCTCCCTTTTGAAATTTCTTATTCTTAAACCGAGACTTAGATTTTGAGTTCTTTCAAAGGTTAGATAGTTGTTGTAATTTTTGTTCTTGCTTAGTGGCCTTCTCAAAGACCTCCTCCATGGTGAGTGGGTTATGCAAGTCTACCTCTGTTCCAATCTGAGGTCTCAACTCAAGTATAAATTTTTGGATTTGGAAGTGCTCATCAATCTGTTATTGAGGCACATATTTCAACAAATGAGTGAACCTTTCCCAATACTAAGTTACCGACATGCTCCCTTGAGCCAAGTTTTAGAACTCTATCATTTTCTTATCAAAGAAGTGTCAAGGAAGCCACATCTTTCAAAAATGTTGGAGGAATTGTTCCCAAGTGATCTCCCCAAATTGTAGTTTACGTTCTACTATTTTGTTGTCCCACTAAGTAGTTGCCTCACCGGAGCGCTGATAGGCTACCCATACAACTTTAGTTTCATGTGATAAGTTCTAGAGCTTGGATTATTTCTCCATTTTGATGATCCATACTTCCACTCTGTCTCCTATAGTTTTTTTTTCAAACTTCAGAAGAGCCACCCTTTTCAGGTCCTTTTCGATCTCTCCTTCAATACTATCTCAGTTATTAACTTCGAGCTCTCTATTCCCTTGTGGCTTCTCCTCATTCCTCCGATTTTGACCATCTTGCATACCTCAAAATTCTCCTTCCAGATGGTCCATCCTTTTTTCTATTGTTTTAAGAGGTCAAGGATCCTATCCAACCTTTCATTCTAGTCTTTGTTTTGACCACCACTCAAACCTCCATTCTAGGTGGTTACCATGATGGTTCTCGTTCAACCTGTGTCACAACTCATGTTTAGCATAACTATCACAAGTTATCTATAATTAACCATTCAAGAAAATAATTCTAATTTATTATGACATACAATCTTGAAAATATATCCACATGCATTCATAATAAGAATAAGTCATCCAAGCTCACAATTTGAACACAAGAAAAACTTTTTGTATTTATAATAATATCGTATTACAAAGATCTAGATTACAAAATTTTCCCTTCTTACTAGGTGGTCTATTCATCATCAAATTGAGGACACTCTTTAAGGTCCTCGTCAGAGTCTATTACAACCTTCTTAGAAGAGGTAGGATGTGCGTGCGGGTACTCCTTTTCCTCTTTAGTTAGAATGGGTGCATTGGGTCCCAATCTCAAATTACTAAAGGTTTCTTGGTTTTTACAGGGTACTTAGACTCTTCAATTTTCTTGCCCCTCTATAACTTGGGTCGAGTGAGGGTGTGTGCCAAGGTCTCGTCATTAGGAATCTCAGGTTGGACTTTAGGCATTGGGTTTTCTTCAACCTCTTTCTTTTTATTTTCCCTAATGATTCTCCCCTTCTTCTTTGCTGACCTTGACCTCCCCGTACCTGCATTCAATTTAGGTTCATTAAACTCAAAATTGAATTAAGGGTCAACTAACCCTAACTTAAAACCCTATGGGCTCATAGTCCTAGAGCTGAACCCTAAGCTCTAATAACAAATATAATGTGTCACATATAATTAACACACATAAATAAATAAATATGGAATTATGAATAATAAAAATTAGACAGTCAATTAGCTATTTTCCATCATAGCATGTCATGTCAAATAAAATTTAATATTTATTTCCAAAAGTCAATTTTATAAGTTACATAATTAGTCTTGGGCCATCTTGCCACTTAGTCTTCTCAATTACATCATAATATACATAAATATAATAATGAAGATCATGGGATTCCATGTGATCCTCTTCAACTCTTGCCGCATCCATTTGATAAGAACATGGTTTAGGTGTTTTTCCACACAACCATGAAGTTGTGCTTCCCCAATATTCTTCCTACTTGAAGAATGCTCGACCCTGCATGGAACACTTAGCAAGAGATACCATATTCAAGGTGGAATGTGGTGTGTGCCATGCAACTACATGCATTTCTATCTATGTTTAGAACATGAAATATCTAAGAAAGGAAATGGCATAGAGAATTCATCATATAAGTTAAACCATTCAATGTAATAGACTACAAACGCTTGGCCAAGCATATGTTTTATATAGCTAAAAACATATATTTTGGAAAATCAAAACCTATCTCTCTGTTAACCCATTTTCAGCACCCGTCTTGGAAGATAACCTCCCTCATCATAAGATAACATACTGTAATATAGGGGGATTCGCTACTCATGAGTTCTCTTCGTTCAAAGAGCCTCATAGGGAAAACTACCCTATACTACCTCAATGGAAAAGCGACGAGAGTTTTAGAATCCGAAAGAGCAAGTCACATAGGTTTTCTAGACTAACTGACAAGCTCTCAGCCAAAGGACGTCAACATAGAAAATGGATGATAGCGCAGCGCACTAGTGTCTCGTATGGACCAGAGAATGAGTATGTCTCAAAAAATAGCAAAGTGAACGCTTCAATCTGATTGCTAAGAACTTATAGAATATAGGGAAATACCAAAACATGATAAAGTAATAGAAAGTGATAGAAATGAGATAAAGTAAAGAGTAAATGATAAAGATGAGGAGAAGAAAGGAAGTACTTACGACCATGCGAGTGATGAAGCCTTGTTGTGATGAAGAGTGTTGAAGAGTTGAAGTGAAGTTGTGAAGAGTTGAAATGCAAGTTGAAGGAGTGAATATGAAGGAATGAGGAAGAAAACGTCCATATTCAGGTTGGTCAATTGAGGAGGGTGTTACAAATCAACCCCCAATGGGAAGTGTAACGCCTCTATAGGCTCCAAACATGGGAATCTGTCAAGGACGTAAGCGCGATGCATGGACATAAGCGCACTGCATGGATGTCTGTGTGCCGTGCGGCCATCCCCGAAAGAAACGCCTCCACCGACGCTCAAAACAAGCACCAAGTGTGATGCAAGCGGTGGGCTTAGGTGGAATTAAGCCTCTAAACTTGGTTTTCTAAGGTGGGTAAAGGAAAAAAGGGGAATTGCACATGGGGTGCAAATTTTCTCTTATACATTTTTCCCTCACTTTAGAGAGCACTAACACTAATGAGTGCTTGATAAATTAGATCAAGAAAGAGAGTAGGGTTAGAAAAGTATACCTGAACCATTGAGGAAGCAGTACTTAGTCTGGCATACCCAAAGGTGTAGGAGATGTGAAGGACCCCATAGCTGCTCAGAACTATGAAGTTGGAACAAAGCATCTTATAGGCCTACGGACCTGCAAGGAGGCAACCCCCAAGATCTCTCGCATGGAGGAAGCCCTGAGGAAGCAGACTCCATAGAGTCATGAAGCGGCGACATGTATACCTGTAGATAGAACATGTCAAAAGCGGTGACATGTCTACCCATAGATAGAACATGTCAAAAGTTGCGACATGTCTACCCTCAGATAGAGCATGTCAAAAGTGGCGACACATCTACTCACAGATAGAGCATGTCAAAAGTGGTGGTATGTCTACCCGCAAATAGAAAATGTCTAAAAGTGGGGACATGTCTACCCGTAGATAGAGCGTGTCTAAAGTAGCGACATGTCTAGCCATAGATAGAACATGTCTAAAGTGGTGACACGTCTACCTGCAGATAGAGTGTGTCTAAAAGCGACGACACATCTACCCGCAGATAGAGCGTGTCTAAAAGTGGCTGATCACATAGACCATGAAAATTTCAAAGGGATCCCTTGGAAACCCTTCAAAAGGAGAGGGGTCCACTCAAGGGATGTGCTATTTGAAAATTAAGGTCTAGTCAGGCTACCCCCAAGCTATATGCAGAAGGGCGAATGGAATGAGTCTAGTCAGGCTGCCCCCAGGCTAGATGTGAAAAAGTCCATTCGTTACAAAGGATTTTGAAGAAAGGGTCCCTAGGGAACCCACCATGAAGAACAAAGGGGTTTCCACTCAAGGGACACGCAATTCAAAAGAAACTATTTCCTTAGATTGATTTGTCATCAAGGAATCCTTTCGAAAGATGTTCACTTCATCAAGGAATTCGAAAGGAAGGTCATGCTGCCACGCAAGGGGAAGTCGAAGCAGTTTTCCACCTCAGGGGAAGATCTTCAAGTCCTTTCTTTACAAACCCGTGATGAAGGAAACATGTTCTGTTAGGGTTCTAAGTTAAGAATGCAATTCTAAGGAAAGAAGTGTTGTAAAGACTTTCAAGAAAATATTTTTTGGCAATGAATTCATTTTCTGAAAATCGAAGCGCTAAAGTGGAGAACGTTGTCACACATAGGGGGGACAACTCAAGCAAAGAAGAGAGAAAGATAAAGGGAAAGAAAAAACTAAAATAAAAACAAAGGACATAGGGGGATTTGGTTTAGCGGGGTCAGATCTGTCCAAGCTCATATAATAGTAGGTAATTGCAATGCAAGGCGAAAGATCATCAATCCTCAACCAAATCAGGAAGAATGCATGGAAAACAAAGTAAAAATAAAAAAATGGGTCAACATGTGTTGGGTGAAAATTATGTAATCAATTTTCAATAGACTACACAACTAGGACTTCAACCACAGCTATGTGAGATATGAATCTCTCCTCTCAGAAAAGGGGAGGCGCCCTTCTTACTACTGACGGAAGTGATGGTAAAACAAATAAAGTAATTACACAATGTACACAATACTTACGAAGTGGGGGGGTGTGTTACATTCATCCTTCTCTCTTTTTTCAAAGAAGATGTTTACAATGCTTCACATTGGAAGTTCTCAATTCTTAATAACTGTAAACGATCAACTAGCAGTAATACCAATACCTCTATCTTGTCAAAGCAAAGCGTAGAGATACCAGAAATAATTAACAATAAACAAGTAAAGTAAAAGGGAAAGCTCACAAAGGCACAAAGTCGTTTCGTAGCTTTATCAATGGTGGATTTGTGGTAGATGTGTCGTTTGTCACATTAGAAGCACAAAGTCTTCTTAGATGCAACAATTCCTTGAACAACATGAACAATTACAAGCACAAAGTCTTGTAGATCATCCAACCATAGTTAAACAAAACACAATTGTAAATCTAAGTAAAAGATGTAACACAAAGTTTACATGAATTGCTTAGAGTCTTCTAGATATCACTTACTAATTACCACCAAAAGAGATCAATTCACAAGATTATCGAATCCAACACAAATTCTGGTTTGCTATCTTCTTCTTTATTGATCAAATTTTGTTTGCAAAGTATGAACACAAAGTTTCACAATTTGTTTCAAAAAGGGCAACACTTCATTGCAAAATAATAAAAAGATCCTTATTACAATAGAAATCCCTCATACTTATAGAAAGAGGGATGAGCAAAATTAGAAAACTAACTTGAGAAAATCAAGGAAAGTTAGGTGAGTGATTCAAGTAGATCTCACCTAACTTTGACCAAAGTCAAAGTGTAATTTGTTTTCAAAATATTGCATCTCGAACTTGGTGTAATTACAATTTATAAAAAGACATAAAATGTCAGGAAATATTTACAAGATGCATAATGGGAAGCATCAAAAATGTCTAACACTGGAAATCAGGAACCTTCATGTTTCCTTGCTTTGGGCGCAAAAGTCTTTGTATTTCTTCTTGGTCTCCTGCACAAATTTCTCATCCAGACCAATGGTATAATCCACAATGGTGTGAATTCTTGTGATCAATCTCATGGTAGATGAGTGAACCTTCTTGCACCTATCAAGATGCATTTTTAGGTTATCCAATGTAAGCCTTGTATCACAATTGACGTTCAGAGAGGCTTTGAAAAAGTCTGCGCTGTTAATCAACTTCATGATGACTTCCTTGAAGATCTAGGATATTTCTATGGCTGGCAGGAAGATACAATTTTCCTCAAGAAGTTGTCCTGGTAACTCCTTGATACATTTTTCAAGAATAACATGATGCCCTTCGACATCTTCCTGCACTTGGTGGAGATCCTCCATAAGAGATTGAATTACTTGAATTTGATGTTTCAAAGATTCTCTTACCTCAATGAACTTTTCTTTGTCAGGAAATACCCTGGCTTCCACCAATTTACTGAGCTTTACCTGCTTCATCTGTGACCATGACAACAGGCACTTTTCCATATCTCTACGCTCCTGGGAAAGTGCACTTTTTTCTTTATCAAGCTCTATGGTGAGCTTGGGCAACAAAATAGTTTTCTCGTCCACAACAATTATGATCTGAGATCCGTGTTCTATGATATTCTCAACGAAATGATACAACACCCTGCCTTTAGAGGTGAACTTCTCAGCTTTCTTGACAGCTGGGTCCTCAATACTTACCATTGCCAGTGGTTGTGCATTAGTTGAAGATCCTGCAAGTCTCTTTACAACAGTGGCATAATGCTTTGCCCTCTGTTTGTACATATTGCGAGCTTGCTCCATTTTATCCAGTCTTCCAACCAAGATATCCAATGTCACTTGCGCATCTGCTTTTTCACTTTCATTGGTAACCTTGCCAAGCTGGACTCTTATTACTGTGTAGTCCTCCATATTGACATCTCCTTCTTCTTGCAGTGGTATGCCAATCTCTGCATACTTGTGGCCAGTCTTGTCAACGTTTAGCCTTGAGTATACTTTTGCCTTTTTCTTCCCTTTAGCCTTTGCATGGACTATCTCTTCGAGGTCGAGCTCCTCTGGAGAGATCATTTGCTTCTTCTGCTTTAATACTTGAGATATCAGCCAAGGGGGAAGGAAGGAGGTGTGAACTTCTAGATTCATTGTCAACTCTGTCCTCATTGTCACCCCTAAAGTCATTGTCACCTCTAAAGTCATTGTCACCTCTGAAGTTACCATAGGTATCGTGACAATAGGAGAAGTGTCTGTCATCATTGCTCCTATAGACTACACATTGAGCTAATCACGCATTGATTCATTCATGAATCGATTGAATTCAGTTTCAGGAGTGATATCATACATCGGTGAAGATAGGCTAGGAATGGACGATGGAGGACTTGACAAAATATCAACCGTATGAATGCTTGTCACCGAGGGAGTATCAAGAAAGGTTGAGGCTGCAGGAATAGTGGATACCTCTACTGCAGGAATGCCTATGGTAGGAATAGGTGATGAAGGAATGTGAGGTGGAGTACTCGAATTTGGAGGGGTATGAGGAACACTAGAAATCACAGGCGATGATATTCTGGAAATTTCCTCAACTACATTCTTAGGTGGAGACATAGTTCTTTCTTGATCATGTCTGGGTTCCTGTTGATCACCCTCTTGTCTCTCCAATTTTGGTTCACCTTCGGAATCACCTTCAGATTCTTCTTCAGACTCTTGCCCGCTTTCAAAAAATTCTTCTGCATCGAAGTCTGCTTCTGCCGAGTCTTCATCTTTAGTGGATTGGTCACTGGAAGTACCTTCTTCATCGAAATCTATCTCCTCTGAAACAACCTTCTTACCTTTAGAGTGAGATGGATCAAATTTCATGGTTTCTCGTTCTGGGATGACCTAGGTATCTTTCTTTCCAACAGTAAACTTTATCCTAGGACCTCTTTGTGAAGAAATGGGAACAGTCACTGATTTATTTTCATTGGAAGTTCTTGTTGTTGGTGAGCTTCTGCTTCAGATTCTTCTCCTTCCAAATTTGTACTGAAACTTTTCATTTCAAAACCATGCTTGTGTAACCATTCTGTAGTATTGGACAAGATTGGTGCCAATATCTCTTTGATGCTAGTACTTTCTTTCCTAGACCATTGGATCGCAGGTAACGGTTTCTTAAAAATCTCTTGTTCATCATAGACAACATTCATGATATCGCCAAGATCTATAAAATTCTCTGGTAGGTCAGCAATATCAAGGTCTCTGATCTGCTATACGGTCAACCTGCAATAATCCATTTTGTGAATGGCTTCTTCATCTCTGTAATCAGCCTAGATGTTCTCAAAACGGTACTTGTGATGATGACCCTTTTGCAATTTCCTTCTGATATCCCAGTAATCAAAATCAAACCTATACCTATAGGTCCTAATTGTCATGATTTGCATCTTAGCATAAACAGGTTTGGCTTTCTGTACAGTTGGGATAGTATATTTGTCGATTTTCAGTGGGAACTTGAATCCATGCTTGTGAATATTTCTTCGTTCTTTATGCACTGAAATTAGCTGCCTGCACATCTCCATGAGAACCCACTTGTCCAAAGGATATTGTGGCAGCATGTAAGGGCAGCTAGTGTAGCACCCTACTCTTAAATAAGTAAATGTTGGGAATTGTACAAATAAGCATCCAACTTTACTTACTGCCTTATAAGCCTCATTAGATACCCTTCTCCTCTCGAGAGTCAGATCAAAATTGAAAAGCAAAGGTGCGAAGAAAGAATCAATAACCTGCCTGAAATGATTGAAGATTTCTTTCAACTCTAGTTGATAGAAAAATTTATACACAAGCACCAACATCTGATTCCCTCTTGTGGATAGACTTGGAAATTGCCTCATTATAGCTGCTGCACACACCAGGTAAGAAGTCATATATAATTTTAATGTGGAAGGTGCATTGATCAGTTGCTCATGTATTTCATCACAGATTTGTTTGCCCCAGTCAATGTGCACTTTTTGTCTTCTTATGATCCTGATGTATTCATACATCCAGTCATGAAACGTGGATGATTCAGGAAATCCCTTCACTATGATCAAGAATGTGATCATATCTTTGACATCATCTTTGAAATCACTTTACAAGAGTTCCTTTGGCCATCTGGAAATAGTTTGCCTAGGCTTCTTCAACCATTGGCTATTTATTAGGTTTTTATCCTTGTTGGGATCAACATCATAGACTTGTGCTTTTTGTATCGAAATGTCAATGTACTTCTCCATTTGAGGAACTTTAAACACAATATCAAAGAAGTCAGGGTCGAGTCTCAAAATCTCGTGCCCAGAAGAATCAATCACACTTTTGCTCTCCCTGATGTAGTGGGATGCAACTTGAAGGACAAACTCTATATGGTGTGCAGCAGTAGGGAACATAGCTACCAAATGCAGGTTACTGTGTACAATTTCTCTCATAGAATCAGGAAGAGGCCTCTTCTCAGTTTTCTCCGCAAAATCAACCAAGTCTTGATGACCAACCTCTGTGTCTTTTATCTCTTCCACCTTGGAGACCACCACAGTTGGAAGATAGACACCTTGATACTTATATTTCATTTTTCCTTTTGCTTTTGAAGATGACGGAGGTTTTTTGGCAGTCATCTAAGAGCAACTGAATCTTTGATCAATCAACTTTGAGGATTTTGAAAAGAGACTGCAAGATGTGGAGTCAGAACAAACGTTAGTCATTAAACAACATGGGAATGCATGAGGCGAGCAACGACGATGAGCAAGCATGGAGCCGATGACAAAGGCATGTAAAATGATGCACAAAGTGGATAGAAGGAGGTTTGAAACAAAATTGGCAAGTTTCGAGGTGTTTGGGAGAAAAATTGGGAAAAGTGTAAGGGCACTGAAAATTAGCGCCCTTACACTTGAAGGAAGCTGACTTTGGTGCAAGGGCGCTAAAAAACAACGCTCTTGCACCTGAGAGTTAGAATCTTGCTTCAAGTTGTCAAAGCATACTTTTTGAGCGCTTCTGCGCTTGGAGGCAAAATAACCTGGTGTTATGGAGCAAAATTTTGGTGTCTTGACATTTAAATCTATAAATAGGTTTATGTGCAAAGATGGAAAATCCCAACACCATATATTTTGAGCACAAAAAGGATGATAAGTAGAGATGAATAGAAACAACGCTTTAGACATTTAAAGAATGGATTTTCATATGCCAACACTTATATAATGTGTTTTGTAGAGATACATTTACATTCCTACGCCAAAACACTTTGTTCCTAATTGAATCATCAAGAGACAACTGAGAACCTAGGGAAAACATAATGAAAGGACTCGACCATGAGAAGAAAGCAAAACAAAAGGATAGAAATGTGTGAGGAGAGAAAAGAAACAAACGTGTATGAAAGAACATCAAACGCAGGGACAAAAGAGAAACAAATGCATGAGGAAAGAAAAGAAACAAACACGTATGAAAGAAAACATGTTTTTCTTATAGAAATCAAGATCACGACTTGACAAAAAGAAACGCATTAACAAATCCTATAAAAAAAAGTGCAGATATAAAGAGAAGTAAAGAAAAGAAAAATGAATAATAACATACCTAAAGCAAGACTTCAAAACCCTAGCACGAACAAGGAGAAGATCCTCAAGAAAACACATTTTTGGAGAAGGAAAATGTGCGCCCAACAAAGAGAAGATAAGTTGAAGAACACAATGATGAAAATAAAACATAAAATCACTTTTAAGAGATTTGGAAACATCAAAAACCTAACTCAAGTTGTAGATTAAATTGACGCATAAAAGATGGCACGAAAAGCGAAATATGCAAATGACACGAAGAAGTGTGCCTAAGCCAAAAATTGGCTAAGTTTGGCAACAGTGCGTAAGAGCGCACCTTTTCAGCGCTTCTACACTTTTAGGAAAATCACTTTTCATGCAGGGGCACTAATTTTTAGAGCCCCTACATTTTCAACACTTAGTCAATTTTTTAGCATGGGCAGGAGTGCACTTTTTAGGTGCAACTGCATTTTTCATAATTTGACTAAGTATGAACAGCGAGACTTCACGAAGGAGCTCATTTCGAAGGTATTTGCGAGGTGAACATAGGGGGATACTCAAAGTGACTATTTGAGGCTTTGGAACACATTACAAGGTGGCTCAAAAATCACCTCATTTTGCATGCTTGAACTTCAGGAACCTAGGAAACAGACAAGTTTCGTAGGGGGTTATCTGTGGAATGAGCGCTGCTAGATTCCGTGATAACAACATGGAACAAAAGCCTAAATGCCCCCAATGCTTTGCATCATCCTCAATTTATCAAAAATCAAGCACAAACATGGAAGAATGATAGTACAAATAGAAGAAGGATTATGACACAAAAACCACGCCTGTATCCAAGCACCAATAGGGGTGATGAGGGTCATCTAGACACACATAGCACGAGTATAGGGGAACACATCACAAAACACACACACACAAGATCAAGAAAAGGGGACCTCCTCCTAACACTGATCATCCAAGAGGTCGTTTGCTTCCCAATCTAGATCCTCATAAGGGGAAGGAGGATGAGCTTGCAAGGGTGGAATGTTAAGAGGAGGAGCAACTGACCCTCCTACAACAAGGGCCAAGGAAGAGGGCCTTTCAAGGTCCTCTCCATAGAGCTCTTGTGGAGTCAAAGTCAATGATTTTGCAAAGATCACTGATAGGGTCAGGACTTCGGCCATAGAATTAAACATGCATCCCATGGGAGCATCATGCTTATTCTCAGCGGATGACGTAGGTTGTGCCTGAGGTTCACTGCTAAGCTCGCTGAATGATTCAGGAGAGATGACAAACTCAGGGGAAGCTGGGACTAGTTCTATCACAAGGACAAAACAAGTCATCATGGGGCCACCTTGTGAAGAGCGTGGAATCCTCTTACATCCTTCATTGCTAGAAGGCCCAACCTTCGCCTCTTTCTTCGTGGGAGGAGATGAGCTCCCCACAGACGAAGCTAGGGGTACAGAGGAAGAGGAGGATAAAACCACAATAGATGCAATCGAAGTGTTAACAATGTCCACAGGCTTAGGGAAGGGCTGAATATCTAGGACAAACATCAATAAATGTGGCTTTGCTAAAGGAGTGATAAACACATGTACCCACTTAGGGTTAGGCACATTTGTGCTTGCAATGGAAGTCGGGAGCGGATTAGGTTGAAGAGAAATAGCAGGGAGGAAGGAGACATAGTAGGAGGTCTTGAAATAGGAGTAGTCATTTTTTCCTCCTTCTGCTGTGAGGCAGCCTACTCGCCCAGGAGAGCCTTTGGGTGATGCTTGTGCTCATGTGCAAGGCGGTTTCTATGGCTCTTGGAGTTAGAGGCTGGAGTTTGCGAAGGGACAGGAGGTTCTTGCTTGACCATAGGAGCGTCCACTTTGGCCGCTTTGGGTGGAGGAATGGGTTCTTGTACAGGAGCAAGGGGAGCAAGTTGAGGAGTGATAGGGGGAGTTGACTCGAGAGACTCAACAACAAGCCTCTTTCCATTCACTGCCTTAGGAACAAGAGCAGTAAGAAGCCGCAATAGTCAAGGAAAGGAGGACTCTCCTCAAAGGATTTTTTTCCTCTCATACCGAATGAGTCTAGGCTCCATCAATAGAACAAGAACCTCAAATACGGGACGCTTAGGCTTTTTCCAAGCGGGCACTGAAGGGTTCTCCTCCAAACAAGGAGTAGAACTTGATGGTACCATAGCCGAGTGAGAAGAAGCATCAGACTAAGCAATGAAAGAAGAAGAAGGAGGATCAAAAGACCGCTTCTCTTCTTTTCTCTTTTGGGCCTTAGCGACCTCGCTATCAGCCTTCAAACAAGCCCTATGTGAAATAGCATAGGGCGAGGGAGGATACCTCACCTTTGGCCTCATATGTCCTTTCTTATAGTTCTGATATGTCTTATGCAAAAGGTCCATCCTAGGTGGAAGGGGACCCACAGATGCAGGCCACAGGTGATCCAAGGAGTAGCTACCACGTGCAACCAGTGGTTGGTAACTGGTGTTGTGGATCACATGCATGAAACCTC
This sequence comes from Sequoia sempervirens, assembly GCA_007258455.2. Taxonomy (NCBI): domain Eukaryota; kingdom Viridiplantae; phylum Streptophyta; class Pinopsida; order Cupressales; family Cupressaceae; genus Sequoia; species Sequoia sempervirens. The sequence continues at coordinate 143,939 of VDFB02178101.1, read as the reverse complement.
TGTGGATAAATTTCAAACATTTATGCACGACGGAGGGTACCACGTTCATCGCTACCAACCAAGGGATACCCAACTTTACATGGAAGAGCTCAGACCAGGATGATATCAAACAAGAGGTTTACGGACTTAGGCTTGACTAAGACTGATAGGACAATGCTACCCAAGGGGGGTACATAAAGCCCATCATGTGTGTGAATGAAACTCATGGGGGCATCATATCCATCCTTATGTAAAAATTTAATTATCATAATCTCCTCTATTATTATATTCACTTGTGATGTTGGGTCATTGAGAACACCTACTATGATGTTCCCATTGATTCGTGCAGGAATGTAAAGAGGAGATGGTTCCCTATTGAAGCCCATCAACAGGTCTGTGAACTAAAGGTTATGCCAACACTACTATCCACAGGTTGCGCAGAGGGGATGGGTTGATGCAAAAAGGAGGCCATTACGCACACTAGACAACGCCTTCACAAAATCCCCAAAGGTTATTGGATAAGATGGTGACCCAATTAAGGTTTCATCGTGCAATATCTTTGGAACCTTCCAACTATGCCACCTAGGGGTCGCAGGTTGGGTTGAAAGGCAACAAACTTACAACACTGACACCTAAAACACTCCTAAAGTATGAGGAAAGGGAGTATCAGTATCGCAAGAATGAAACCAAAATGGTTCACATCGGGTTCACCAAAAATGTAATATAGGGGGATTCGCTACTCATGAGTTCTCTTCATTCATAGATCCTCATGGGGTGAACTGCCCTATACTACCTTAATGGAACAACAACGAGAGTTTCAAAATATGAAAGAGCAGGTCACATAGGTTTTCTGGATAGACTAACAAGCTCTAGACCAAAGGACATCAACATAGAAAATGAATGAAAACACAATGTGCTGGCATTCCCAAGGCGCGTTGGTGTCTCGTACGGACCAGAGAACGAGAATGTCTCAGAAAACAACAAAGTGAATGCTTCTATCCGATTGCTAAGAACTTACAGAATATAGGGAAATAACAAAACATGATAAAGTAATAGAAAGTGATAGAAATGAGATAAAGTAAAGAGTAAATGATAAAGATGAGGAGAAGAAAGGAAGTAATTACGACTGTACGAATGATGAATCCTTGTGATGAAGAGTGCTAAAGAGTTGAAGTGAAGTTGTGAAGAATTGAAATACAAGTTGAAGGAGTGAATATGGAGGAATGAGGAAGAAAACAACCATATTCGGGTCGGTCATCCGAAGAGGGCGTTACAAATCAACCCCCAATGGGAAGTGTAATGCCTCTGCAGGCTCCAAATGTAGGAATCTATTAGGGAAATAAGTGTGCCACGCAGGCATCCCTGAAAGAAACGCCTCCACTGACGCTCAAAACAGACGCCAAGTGTGATGCAAGCGGCTGGCTTAGGTGGAATTAAGCCTCTGAACTTGGTTTTCTAAGGTGGGTAAAGGAAAAAAGGGGAATTGCACATGGGGTGCAAATTCGCTCTTATACACATACATCTTATCCTTATTTTCTCATTTGCAAACATTAAATATGGTTTCAATTGTCTTTCCTAGTCAATCCTTCTAAATCATACTATCTATATCATAGTCTACATCTGATTCATTTGACTATATCTACTTAGCATGCAAATGCAATAAATTAACAGAATTTGACGAATAGCAACCAGATTTTGAATGCAATTCATGTTCATAACAACAATATGAAGAAAATGTATCACAACACGTGCATCAATTTTGTACAGATTTCCATCATTTCTCTTAATCCATCTTTCTTGAAATAAATCTACATTTTAGATTAAGATAATAGTATAAATTTTAAAGAAGGTCTATCACATGTATGTGTAATGCATAAATGGGAAATTTATGCATGTAGACATATATGGCCTTCTGTTAAAAATGTATGTGTATACGTTCTTTTCAAAATAAAAGAAAGATTTGGTCCACATACAATTTTCCTATATTTCAGTAGATGTCAATTTTCATTAGATGTATGAGTGGATTCAATTGTAAACATTGAAGCATAGACACCAAAAACAATCTTACTTATTCTATTTTTCGTGTTTTCAATATTTTGCCACAAAGTCGTTTGTATCATTTTTTAGTTTGCAGTTCGATAACATATCATATCTACATATTTTCTGAATTCATACAGACTAGGTTCAATTGGACCCTTATTCTCACATGTGAACATTTGACATATAAACCATTAATAGAATCATTCTTAACCTGTTTGGTTCAATTTCTTTTAACAGGACATTCAAAAAATAAAAATGTTCAAGTCTTCATTCATGTCAAAAAGAGATAAATTCACTATATAATTGTAGTCAATAGATGGAGTTTGATATGCTACATATATTTAAGCAAATCTAATCAACTTAACATAATTCAACCTACATCTCAAAAATTACATAATCTATGCTCTATTCAAAAAAGAGACTTCACATTATTAATGTGTTCAACACAACCTCTAAGGTTGAACATTCATTATACTTTATTTAAACCGTTGGGAAAATATTTGTTTACTTTCGATTCAATGTTTATGTATACCATTCTAGTAGTTATTTCTTACAAACTTGATATGGTGTTGGGAACGATTGGCATGTTATCACTCAATCGATAACATGCCATCGTTCAGTATTACAATCCAAACAATATCTTTGTTGTCGTTAAAATGACATAGTGGTTGTCGTCCACATAGCAAGGACTCCATGGAATAAGATGTGGAACAATGAAATACATATATACACAACAATGTTGGGTTCAATCAAACGTATATATATATATATATATACACATATATGTATATGTATATATATATACATGCATATATACATATACATATATGTATACATATATATATATATATATATATATATATATATATGTATATGTATATACGTATGTAGATATATGTATATATATGTATGTATGTATGTATATATATATATGTATGGATATAGATATATATGTATACATATAAATATATATGTATACATATATATATATATATATACACACATATAAATATATATGTATACATACATACATACATACACACACACACACATATACATATAGATATATATGTATACATACATATATATACATATATGTGTATATATATGTATACATACATACATATATACATACATACATACATATAGCTATATATATATCTATATGTATGTATGTATGTATATATGTACATACATATAGATATATATATAGCTATATGTATGTATATATAGATATATATATGTATACATACATACATACATACATACATATATATGTATACATATATATCTACATATACATTCATATGTATATACAACATTAAGTTCTCTTCTAGAAATACATTTATGTGAAACCATGGATTATCATCATCGACCTGCTAAGGCCTTGTTTATATATGATATAGTTGACTTCCTTTATGGAATCAAGACTTATCTTGGGCACATAAAGATTCATTGCAAGCCCATCATTATGTTACAAGTATAAAATACAACAAGGATTGAATGATTGAATCATTCAAAAGTTGGTATCACCTAGATTCATCAATAAAACCAAGTGATGTCGATGGCATTGTGAAACCATTAGATGGCTTCAAAGCTTTTGAGAGGGTTCAGATACCAACCCAACTCTCATGCCATTGCATGTGGGGTTGGTATCACCCATGCCTCCATCGATTATGGAGAAAACAAAAGAAAATTTTAAAGCCAGTCATGGTGGCGATGGCCATGACAAGGGAAAGCTCAAAATCAAAGCCACCCGAGATTCAAACAATAGGGGTTTATGTCGATATTGCTCTCCTACACATTGCTCACACAAAAATTGAATGCAAAGCAAAATACAAGGAACTATCTTTCCATTCTATCGATAATGATAATAAAGATTCAGGAAATCAACTTCACGGATAAATTCATTTCCAAACAATGGAATCATTCCAAAATTGACTCAAATTTACCTCTTACGCTAGCACCAAACGATCGAGTAGAGGTAGCAAATCTTGCAAATTGAAGAATTGACTTTTCTTCTTTTTCTCTGCTATTTTTCCCCAAAATCAACCTCTTCCGTGCTTTTTTGACCAAAATCCCCCCCAAAAACAAAACCCAAATCCCTTCTTTCTTCACTTTTTTTGCATGGCTTAATTCCTACATTCTCCCAAATTAGCAAGTTGCATTATGGTAGCTAGCCCCCACTCTTCCATTTATATTTTCTTTCTCATTTGGAAATCACGGGCGACCTCTACCTATTAATTTTTTAGTTTTTAATTTAAATTTTGAATTCAAATGAATATTATCCTAATATTTTTTCATTTCCTTATTAGAATTACATATACATTCACTCACTCTCTCTCTCTCTCTCTCACACACACACACACACACATATATATATATTCCTTTATTCAATTCATTCTCTTGAAGTAAAGTTTATGGAAATATGTGCTTTTATACAAGAACACTCCATTGATTAGTGTCTTCTTTTGTTTTCAAAAGCAATATCATCATATAAAATTGATAGACAAGTAAACTAATTAATTGTTTTTCCACAAGCATACTTGTTTACTCATCAATCCATTTCACATAAGGAGTAATTTCAACCATATTGAAATTTCAATGCAAAAGTCATGATTTATAGTGGTGTGTGCACATTCCAGATTCCATCAAGCTTACTGTTGTCTTCCAACTAAATATTCCTACCTCAACCATGTTCTCGATCTTCAACCTATTCCAACATTCACACACTTGCACTTACAAAGTTTTCATTAGTAACTAATAACCAATGCTCGAAATGAAATGATTCCATTTCATAACACAACATTTATCTTTCATATTCTATCATATGAATATACATACATTTCAAATGACATTGAAATATCAAATTTATCTCAAATCAATTTGATAAATTTCATTTTTCATGAATATTTAAATAACTTAATATTTATTAAATGGAAGAAAAAATTGAGACGTGACATCTTTGGTCTTTTTTTTTTTTTTGACCAGGGTTTCTTCTTCCTCAATATCTTCCTCACTTGAACCAACAACTATTGGCTCTTTCTCTTTCCTTTTCTTCCTTGCCACCTTGGGAGGTGATGCGCTTTTAATCTTGGATGTTGTAGCAGAGGATCCTTCACCTAATTTATGTTTCTTCTTTTATTTTTCAATTTTTGGAAGCTCCATCATAAGAGAAGGATGCCTAAACCAATTAAGAGAGCGGGCTATGACACCTATTTCCCTTGTTTGAATGTTATAACCTTCATCGACTGAACAATCTTCATTGAAGATTGGTTGTTTGTAGATGTGTTGCCTCTATAAATGGGATCTAGGGGTTTCTCATTTTCTTTCACATCCTTGGAGACTCGGGCCTCTATGCAGTACTTAATCAAATTTACTATCAATCAATAGTAGTATTTCATTCTTACTTCAAACTATTCCTCGCAATTTTCCCAATGGCCTTCTATCTTAGGCTCACGGATGAAGAAGGATCCTATCACCTTGTTGGTCTTCCCTATTGGGTCAAATTTTCCTCATGCATCATTGTAAATTACAAGGGAGTATCTTGCCAACTTTGCTTGTTTGGGAAGTTATATCCAAACTTGTGTTTCCCTATTATCATATGGTGAATTTCAGTCACATGTTTGTAAACTTCCAACAAGATCATTTTTGTTTGATGGGTATCTTGGAAGCTTATGTGGAGCCTTGTGGAAGATAGCCACTTTGATGTATGTGAAGGTTCATGAACTAGATATACTATTTCCCCCGACTCTTGATTTTTAACTGAGGATAATGTTCGTAGATTATTACCTCCCCATGTTGTAAGGAACCCACTTTTTCTAGCCCCGAGTAAGTGGATTGAGCAGCTAGCAAGCACACCAAGTATGAGGTCATATAGAACTTGGATGTCTGAAGAATAGTCTTCAATTGCTCATGAATTGTGTCACTGATTAGGGTGGCCTAGTCAATCTTATTATTTTTTCTATCATTGATGATTAGGTAAAACTTAACCAATGTCCAAGGGTAGAAATCCCTTGCATTTGAGTACCCAAACACTCTGCTCAATAATATAATCAAATCCTTGATTTCCTCATCATTTCTCTATTGCACCTTGGCCATTTTGAAGGCCATCTTTCTAGGGTTGAGCAACATTTGGGTGTTGATGAGATTGAGGCTAGTTGCCTCATTGTCCTCGAAGTATTTTAGTGCTTTCTCCATGTCAATAGCCTCATATTGGGGAGAGGTTGGGATCTTGAATACCTTTTCAATCATATATAAACTCACATCAAGCACCACTTCTCCTGTTGATCCCATTATCCTCATGTTTATGTGGTTATAATAATGGGCACATGTTATCACCAGCTCTGGGGATTGAACAGTCACTGGGAAAGCAACTACCTTTTCTAATCTAGAATTTACCAATACAATGGAAGCACATGTCTGAGTTTCTTCATCATACATTATGTTGGAACTATAAAAATATGATGATTTTACATATTGTTCACATTTATAATTTTCCAAGTGAGTCCTACCATGTGCACATTTTCCTTAATTTTGGCCATGTTGTCCCATATGATCCATTAGGTCTTGAATATTTCACGTTGCAGTTCATATCGTCATGTTTTGGTCAAGGGTTTCCCGATCCATTTTGTTTTTCTTCTTGCATGAGTCTTTGTTTCCTATCGACAAGACTCATTTGATGTCACGATGATCAGAAGTCATGTGCATTCATCATTTGGTAGGACTTTGTCATTGTCTCAACAACAAGATAAAATTCGTCTATCGGAAAAGGGTGCTACCATCGGAATAGGATCACGGCGAAATTGTTATGTCTTACCGACCGGAGGTAGCGGGATATGCATTTCGGCAGGAGTTTGGTCTTCAGAGTAATGCTTCATCGAATTCACATTGTCACACCGACCGGCAACAAGAAGAACACATCGGTGAGAGTTGGGGCATCGATATAAAGTCATAACGAACCCTTTTGGTCTCATCGACAAGCACATTAAAGATTCATTTCGGCCAGACGTGTTGCTTTCGGTGAAGGGTCTTGGAAATTTTACAATGTCACACCGACCGATGGCAGGAGGATTCACTTTGGTAAGACTTATGAGCTTCGATGTAAAGTCTTGGCGAGCCTGTTGGGTCTTGCCGACGAAGTCTAATGAATGGTTTTCGGTGAGAGGTTGGCATTGTCTTGGCGACCTAAGGATGAAAGGAGCATATTGGTAGGAGTTAGTGATATCGGTATGAGGTCTCGGCGAGTGACCTCTGGTCTCACCGATATTACTCATGAGGACTCTGTCGGTATAAGAATTGTGTTGTCTTGGCGAACAGGTGTGAACTCGGTGCTTTCGATTAAAAAAAAGGTATTATGTATAAGGTCTCTCCGATAATAGTAAGTCATGGCGACCCACATGAGATAGAAGATTACATTTCAGTGAGAGAATAGCTTTGTCTCGGTGACACAAGATGGTGGGTGACTTTCGGAAAAACAAAGAATTGTCTACATGATGTTTCCCCGACGGTTGAAGGTTACAGCGACATATAAGAGGAAAAAAGGCTTTCGGCGAAACGTAGTGAAATCTATATGAGGTTTTACCAATACTATAAAGTCACGACGAAAGCAAATAAGAACACGGGCAGACATCGATTTAATTGCCTTCGGCATACTTACTGAGTTGTTTCAGTGATGATTAATTGGCCCGATTGCAACTGTTTGCCAATATTGGAATATGAAATGATGTGCCTGTTCAGATGCTCGTGTATTAATGTTCATTCCTGATTGTGAATAAGGGGATTTTTTCAAATTTTTGGAGAAGATAAGGTAGAGAATATACAGTTGGATAAATTTTTCCAACGAACAAAGATCATGATGCATGTTTTCAAAATGGAGTTTTTAATGAGAATCAGTTGATGTTGCAGCTCTTTTCTGGTGTTAATTGTCTGTTATATTTATTAAAAGTATTACTAAGTTGTCTCCAAGTTGATTTTTTCTGGTTGTCTAAATTGATTTAACAAGTTTATTTTCAGTTTATCAGTACACATTTGTTGTATCTGTGTGATTAATTGATTGGTTCTTTCAAGGAGAGATTAAATACTCTTAGTTGATCACAGTAATTAGGAAGATTCATCTGGATTATTAAAGTAGAGCTCAGTAGTCATAATCCTTCATGTTTATACAAGTTATAAACAGATCATATGCCGATAATTTAAGTTTCTGCCATAATAAGTTGCCCATTTCTGTTTCATTTGACTCTACATACCCAATAAGGCACTAGTCTCTGCATTTCACCATTCAAATTCATTTACTTTCTTTACATCTGTTAATTGAGCATATTAGGATTTAGTTTCAAGCATTGGTATACAATTCATATCAAATTTGATTTCATTTGTTCACTCCCATTTGCCATTGTGGACAAATCACTACAAGAGAGAAAATCATAAGTCAAGTCTGCTCAATTCATAAAGGTACACCTGCCTAGGTCTAGCAGCACTTGAGGAGTAGAAGGCTCAATTCATTTGACCTTGTCTGTTACCCTAAAATGTCGTGAAAGCTTGGAAACCTTTCGTGGTTCAAACCTGTGTTTTTGAGAGCTAACAAATTGGCGACTTTGCTAGGGAGTAACTTCAGAATTTGTGCCTTAATCATAGAGTTAGAAATAAAATAACAAACTCCGCTGGGAATAGTTAAAAAAAAAATATTTTCTCACTTTTAAGAAAGTGAGTGGTGACTTTGATAAAACATTGCAATATGAATGGAAGAAGATCTCAATACAGGGGAGGTCATTATGGAGCTCCTGCTGGCAGTAGTAAGTGGACACACAAAAATGATAAGGCTAACAAGGGTAAAGGGGTAAGTGAGGACATGTGCATGACAAACAAAAACAAACCATCAATACCTCATGGTGAAACATATAATTGTTTTGATACATGGACAAATAATTCAACTGCAGAACCTTGTACCTCGGAAGATCAAAAGAATCCTTTTTACAATCCTCAGAAACAGGCTGAGTTTATAGCCGAACTTGAGGCTGAATGAATCAGAGTTCAGTATGAATATGATCAAAAAATGGAAGGTAATCATAATGGACCCACTAATCATGAAACTCCTCAAGAATATTATGAATCTTTAACTTATGAAGAAGTTAAAACATAGTTTGAATCTCAGAAAAAGGAGAGGGAAGAGTAGGAAAAAGCTCAGATGATACAAGCAATGAGAGAATTCAAATTGCAGAAAGATTAGAACATTACTCACATAGCTGGTTGCCCCTCAAAGTATGTACCACCTCATAAATAGGGTAATCATGATGCAGGGCATTCTGAGCCTCCAAGGGTCCCTCACCATCAAGTTGGGAATCAATACAGACAGCCAAATAACCCACCTCATATTCCCACACAACATACAAATATATATCCACCTCCTAGTCAGCGTCATGTGCCACATCATAACATGCAATATAATAACCAAATGTACCAGTACCCACCTAACCCTCCTCCTCATCAGTATACTACCATGATCAGACAATTTGATTTGGTAGGATTTCAATTATACCCTTACCCTATGGATGGTAGTTGGAGAGGACTGGTGCCTAAGTTTACAGGGAGTAGTGCAATTTCTGCTGAGGACCATTTGACGAGTTTCAATGCTTTCATTCAATATTTGGATGTACCCTATGAAGATCTACATATGAGGTTATTCATGATGTCACTTATTGAAGAAGCCAGAGATTGGTTCAATAGCCTAGCAAAAATCTCTATTGATTCTCTCCAAATATTTCAGGACCGGTTCCTCGAGCAATATGGGAAGCAAAGTGCACCTGATGCTTCTCTTCATGAATTGATGAGAATTCAAAAAAATCAGAATGATTCAATTTATGATTTTAATAGAAGATTCAATAAACTACAGAATAAAATACCTCCTGGATCAAAATTGCCAGACTCTGTGGCATTAAGCATCTATTTAAATGCATTCGATTCTAAAACAGGATATGAACTAAGAAATAGGTTCCCAAGAGACTTGGCTAAAGCTCAGAAGATAGCATTAACAATTGAAAACAATAGGAGGGCTGCTGGGATAATTGATAAAAGAGAAAATCATAGGGCTCCCCAACAAACCAATAATCATCAATACAAACAGGAGAACACATACAAGAATGAAAGGCCTAGGCTGCATGACATGCCTTATAACACAAATTGGAAGGATGGAAAACCTATAACAGATAGGCCTAGAAACAAAGAAACTCTTGATCCCTTGAGAAAGAAGGGAGCCTATATGGTAAATAACAATTATTTCTATGAAATCTGTGATAAGCTACATTCTCCAGATTATTGTGTTGTAGCCCAAAGAATGCAAGAGGAAGGAATGTTGATGGGAGACAATGGAGAAGATCATAAAGTATACTTGACTTCAAACACTTTTCACCATGTGGAGGAAGGGTACTCATCTTTAGAGGATGAAGGTTATGAGTATGATGTTTCAAATTAGAAATACAATGTCCACATGGTTGAGCAGCAAATCCTTTCTGACTTTGAGGAAGATTATACAGAGCAATATTCTGATGAGATACCTACTCAGGGCAGCATAAAGAAACTTACTGAAGAAGAGATAGAGAGATTAATTGTTGTTGCAGTTGAAGAAGCAAGGAGTAAGTACTATTTGAGAAACATGACAGTAAATGAGAAGGAAAGTGTACCTAGGGGAATATTTATGAAGGATCAAAAAGGACACAAGGAGCTTCAAAGAAAACTAAAAATAAACAATATGATGAAAGTAAACAGAAGCCTGTCCACAAGGAGGAAGTGAAGGAATTACACAAAGAAATGCAAAAGCCTGATCAACCAGGAAAAAGAGAAAAGGAAGAAAATAGAGGAGAAGCGCCAGAGCAAAAGAAAATGGTTAAAATGGAGAGTTCTTCTTTTGACTTCACTCAAGCTTTATCTCAGGTAAAGATGTCTATTCCACTACTTGAGATGATGAAGATTAAGGAATACAGAGACAGTGTTGTCCAATTGATAACAAATGAAAAGCATGTGAATTCTAAAAACAAGATGGCTACTAAAGCAAGTAGTAAGCAAGAGGAAGTAAATATCTCAGAAATCTGCTTGAGTAATGTATTGAAAATTTCCCTACAAGTCGATCCTTTCTTCACTACATTACTCATAAATAACAAATTGTTAAGGAATTGTATGATAGATTCTGGTGCTGCTATGAATATTATACCAGTAGGAGTGATGAAACAACTAGGCATGAGGGTGGATACATATGAGGGTAAGTGCTATGCGATGGATAATCGACCTATTCCTATGGTGGGTATAATGAAAGATGTTGAATTCAAGCTATCTACTTATCCTCAAGTGGCCTATAATATTGATATAATAGTAATAGACACCCCTCCTCAATTTGGTATGCTTTTATCAAGATAGTGTGTTAGAACTATAAAATCTGATGTTTTCACATACTGATTTTACTCATGATTTGATCCTACCATGTGCATATTCTACTCATTTTTTCCCATGTTGCCCCATTGAATCCATTGAGTTACGTGTCTTTTGCATTCTGGTCCCTATCAGCATGAGTTCATTAGGCCTTTCTCGATCCGTGTTGTGTCCTCTGCTAGCAAAACTTCTGTGTTGCCTATCGGCAAGACATTTTAATGTCATGGCGACTGGATTTCATTCACTGGCAGTTATCGGCATAACAGTTTCATCGTTTTGGTGACAGGAAGTATTCATATCGGCATGGGTCGGGGTCATCGGTATAGCGCTTCACCAAACGCATCATGTTTCACCGACCCGTGTTTGGAAGGGCATATCGGCGAAGGAGGTCGGTTTCAGTGAATGGTCATAATGAATCTTTCCTGTCTCACCGAACGACACAAATGCGGATTCACATCGGTGGGAGTTATGAGTTTCGGTGTAGTGTCTTGGCGAGCCTATTCAATCTTACCAACAAAGTTCAATATTCGGCTTTCGGTGAGAGTTCTAAATTGTCTTGACGAACTGGTTGAAAAGGAATATATCAGTAGGAGTTAATGATATCAGAAAAAGGTCTCGGTGAGTGACCTCCGGTCTCTCCGATGGAATACAAGGAGGACCCTATCGGTAAGAATGTAGTATTGTCATAGCGACACAATGGATGGTGATTTTTGGTGTAACACGAAGTATTCTACATGACATCTCCCTGAGTGTGATAGGTCACAATGACGCATGGGAGACAAGTGGGGTTTTTGGTGAGACATTGTGTGCCGATATGAGGTCTCTCCGACGTTGCGGTGCTATGGCGAAGGTTATTGAAACAAAGGTGCATGTCGGTATGAGATACTATTATGTCACAGCAATATTGTGATGAATTTCGATAGCACTTCAGATATTCTACGTGATGTTTCTCCGAAGTCATAGAGCTACAACGATCATGAAACAAACATAACATAATGGTTCCCTCGGTATGGCAGGGGTTTTCGATAGGATGTCTTCACGACTCAGATATGTTACGGCGAGGCATAGAAGACCAAAGGGATGATTAGCGATATAGTTTCCTTCGACATACCTCCAGAGATGTTTTGGCGATTGCCTCAGCGGATGATTAACAAAGGCTTGAGTGCCATGGGCCGACATTTGAATTTCTAAATGTTGTTGAGGGCTGACGTGGGGATTTGCCCGAGTTCTACGGTGGCCGACATGGAGTTTTGAATTATTTTATTTTCCTGATGCTGGTGTATAAATTGGCCTTCCTGATTGTAATACAAGATCAAATTTTAGGATAGAGATACAGTAGATTAAGGATGGCTACAGTAGAGTAATTTTCTCTTATCAAAGATTATGTGCATGTTTTAAAATGGCGAATTCAATGTGAATCAGCTGGTGTGGCAGGTTATTTTGGTATCAATTGTCTGTTGAGTTTATTGAAAAGTATTGTTGAAGTTGTCTCCAATTTGATTCTTTCTGGTTGTTTAAATTGGCATAACAAGTTTATGTTCAGTTTCTCAATGCACATTTGCTGTATTTGTGTCATTAATTAATTGGTTCTCTCAAGTAGAGATTAAATCCTTTTCATTGATCACAATAATTAGGAAGATTCATCTGGATTATTAAAGAAGAGCTCAGTAGTCATAATTTTGCATTGTTTATACAAGTTATGAACAGATCACATGCCTGCAATTTGATTTTCTACCAGAATAAGTTGCCCATTTCTGTTTCATTTGACTCCGCATACCCAACAAGGCACTAGTCTCTGTAATTTCATTATTTGAATTCATTTAGTCTCTTTATATCTGTTAATTAATCATTTAGAAGATTTTCAAGGATTCAGATAATTTGCCATTGCTATCAAGTTGGGGAGGTTTTCTATTATTTGATTCAGCCTCTTGAGGCATTCTATGTTTTTGAGAGCTAACACAGTGGACGACAACTGTTGGTGGGAATGTTCAGTTTGATCTATCTTATGCAACAATTCTGGTAAATGGCCAAGAGGTGAAGTTGTACAGGGAGCCAAGGATGAATCAGCTTGTTGATTATGTACCACAAAATCAGATCAATTGTTTTTGTGATGTTGATCTTGGGAGTTTTAGTATAGAACTAGCCCAGCCAGAGTTGATCAATAGTGATCCAATTGAGAAGCATGCTGCACAAAACTGCAACAGTCTGTGGAAGATGTATTTTGATGGAGCTTGTAGTCAAGAAGGTAATGGAGCAGGGATAGTATTTGTTTCACCTGGAGGTGTTACATTTAAGTATTCATTTCTGTTAGCATTTGAATGTACAAACAATGTTGTGGAGTATGAAGCTTTGTTAACAGGTTTGAATATAGTTGTGAAACACAAAATCAAGTTGCTGACTGTTCTTGGGGATTCAGAGTTGGTTGTTTCACAAATTAAGTCAAAATATGCAGCAAAGCATAGAAGACTGAAGTAGTACAAAAATGTTGTATGGGATACAATTGAGTTGTTTGATGCCTTCTCAATTGAGTGGATAGATAGATCAAAGAACATAATGGCTGATTTTCTAGAAAATGTAGCACTAAAAAGAGATGATATTACATTGGCTGGGGTATCATAAATTGAATTCAAAACAAGGCTTGATGTGCTTGATAATGTATATAGTTGGCAAGTCTTTAATGATGATACTGATCTTTTAAAATTCCTCCACTGTATAGATCAGTATGAAGCCCAAGAAATTGACTTCAATGCTCTGGTTGAAGAAGTGGATGGGAAGCAATCGGTATTTGGGAAAGAAATCTTACAACTCAAAACAAATAAGCTTCCTAAAGGCTTAGTGGCATTGGAGAGGGTGTATGATGGAAATGATCGATCTCTTATGAAGCAAACACCAGTTAGAAAGGAAGATATTGAAGAGATTAACTTGGGAACTGAAATTGCACCAAGAAAAGTGTATATAGGTAAAAAGATAAGCCCTACAATTAGAAGAATGCTGATAGAATTGTTGAGAAAGTATAAACATGTATTTGCTTGGTCTTATGAAGATCTAAAAGCATACATGGAATATTTATTTTAGCATGAAATACCATTGAAACTAGATGCTAAGCCATTCAGACAAAAGCAAAGACCCATAAATCCAACTTTGGAGCCTAAAATGCAAGAAGAATTGGCAAAACTCAGGGATGGGGGAATCATTAAACCAATCAGACATTCAACGTGGGTCTAAAAACTTGGTCCCTGTGAGAAAGAAAAATGGAGATATCGGGCTGTGTGTAGATTTTAGAAATCTAAACATAGCATCCCTCAAAGATAATTACCCTCTACCCAATATGGAGGCTATATTACATAAGGTGACAAGGTGTGAACTATTGTCTATGATGGATGGGTTTTTAGGGTATAACTAGGTTATGGTCAAAGAATCTAATCAATATAAGATGACATTTACCACTCCTTGGGGGACATATGTATACATAAGAATGCCATTTGGTCTTACTAATGTAGGGGCAACCTTCCAAAGAGCTATGGATGTGGAATTTGTAGATTTGATCAATGTTATCATGGCGGTGTATCAGGATGACCTTACTGCTTACTCAAAGAAGGCTGAAGATCATGTTAATCATCTGGAAAAGGTATTTATAAAAGCCCTTGAATATGGTATTAGCTTGAATCCTAAGAAGTGTCATTTTGCAGTTACAGAGGGTAAGCTCTTGGGACACATTGTTTCAAAAGAAGGGATAAGGATAGATCCTGAGAGGGTTGAGGCCATTGATAAAATTCATGTCCCTAAAAATGTCAAAGCTATACGGTCATTCTTTGGACAGATTAATTTTGTTAGGAGGTTTGTTTCTAACTTTGTTGAGATCATAAAACCTATATCAAAGATGTTGAAGAAAGGACAAAAAGTAGAATGGACTGCATAGGCTTTGGAAGCTTTTGTATCTATCAAACAGGCTATCAAAGAAGCTCCTGTCCTTAAGTCTCCGGATTTTGCAAAGCCTTTCCAGATATTTTCATTTGCCTCAATGCATACTATTGCTGCTGTTATGTTTTAAAAGAATGAGGATGGTCATGAACAACTTGTGTCTTTCTTCAGTAAGTCATTACAGGGGTCTAAATTAAAGTATGATATAATGGAAAAATAGGCATTTGCACTAGTGAAAGCTATAAAAGCTTTTAGGCCATATCTGGTTGGAGCAAGGGTGGTTGCTTATGTTCCTCATGCAACTGTCAAGGATATTCTGACACAGTCTGAATTAACAAGAAAAATATGTAAATGGATTAACAAAATCCAAGAGTTTGACATGGAGATACAAATTACTAAGCTGGTAAGAGGTCAGGGCTTGGCTAAATTAATGGCAGAAACAAACATTGAAGCAAACCAAATTTGCAATATAGAGGGAGAGAATTCAATTGCAAGAATTGAGCATACTCAATGGTATACAGATGTCATGCATTATCTTAAATACATGAAGTGTCCAGAGGGATTGAATGACAACCTGAAAACAACACTGAAGTTGCAGGCATCTAAGTATGTTTTCATGGATGGAGATCTGTTTTGGAAGAATAGGGATGGTATACTATTGTTATGTCTAGACGAATCACAAGCTAGGAATGTCTTAATTGAAATGCATGAAGGAGTTTGTGGAGGACATTACTCAGCCAAGACAACTGCGCATAAAATTCTCATGGCAGGTTACTACTGGACGAAGGTTTTTAATGACTCTTTTGTATATGTAAGAAAGTGTGAAGCCTGCCATAAATTATTTGGAAAACTAAAATATCAGGGAGCTCTGCCACTTCGACCCTTGTAGGCTGATGCCCCTTTTCATCAATGGGGAATTGATTTCATTGGAGAGATACAAGAAAAATCAAGTGGTGGACATAGGTGGATACTTGTGGCCACTAATTATTTTACCAAATGGGTAGAGGCAATCCCGATTAAACAGACTACAAGTAA
Source organism: Sequoia sempervirens (assembly GCA_007258455.2). NCBI lineage: Eukaryota > Viridiplantae > Streptophyta > Pinopsida > Cupressales > Cupressaceae > Sequoia > Sequoia sempervirens. The sequence goes on along the minus strand of VDFB02178101.1, from coordinate 127,544 downwards.
GGTGGTGACACAGTTCCTAATGGATAATATCATTACCAGATTCGGTACACCACTGAGGTTGATTATTGACAATGGGATGTGTTTCAGATCAAATGAATTCAAAAAATTTTGTAGCACACATGGTATTGCCATTTCTTATGCAACCCCTTACCATCCACAGGCTAATGGTCAAGCTGAGTCTAGTAATAAGAGTCTTCTAAAAATTATAAGAAGAATGTTAGGTCAGAACAAGAAAGCTTGGGATTCAAAATTAAGATTGGTTGTATGGGCTGATAGAATCACAGTGAAGAAGGCAATTGGGAAGTCCCCATTCAAATTAGTGTATGGAACACATGCCAGGATGCCTTTGCAGAATTTGTTACCAGTCTACAGTTTTGTCCTTCAGGAAGATTTGGATGTTCCTGAACCTATGGAGGAAAGGATGGAGCAATTAGCTGAACTTGATGAAATAAGGAGAGTTTCCCAAAATCAAAACATAAAGTTACAGACACAGATGAAATATCTATTTGACAAAAAAGCAAAGGATAGGAAATTTGAAGAAAGTGATTTGATACTGATGTGGAACGCAAGGTGCCAGGAGAAGGGCAAGCATGGTAAATTTGAAGCTTTGTGGCTGGGACCTTTTGTTGTTGTCTTAAAGAAAGGAGAAGATTCATACTATCTACAAAATATGGCGGTGAAGATCAGGAATTGCCTGTACATGGGCAATTTCTGAAATATTTTTTCTCTTGAGTAACACAAAGGATTAAGGGTTGCCAGTGCATGGACAACTCTTGATGATCCTTTTACAATTCTTTTCCATACACAGTAGCTTAGGAAATAAAAGGAATAGGACTTTCTAGTACATGGACAATCCTGATTTTCCTTCTTTTAAAATAATTTTCCATGTACAGTAGTTTAGGGTTTTTTCCATCTCCATTTTACATTCATTTCCATTGCCATTCTTTCCATTTCTGCTCACTGCTCATCATTTTGTGTCTAGTCTGCTCACCCAAAGATTTGAATCCTTGCAATGATCTCACTATCATTCATCCCCAGACGAAGCCACTGTTGGAACTGTAAAAATCTGATGATTTTACATATTGTTCACATTCATAATTTTCCTAGTGATTCCTACCATGTGCACATTTTTCTTAATTTTGGCCATGTTGTCCCATATGATCCATTAGGTCTTGAGTATTTCACGTTGCAGTTCATATCGTCATGTTTTGGTCAAGGGTTTCCCGATCCATTTTTTTTTCTGCTTGCATGAGTCTGTGTTGCCTATCGACAAGACTCATTTGATCTCATGGTGATTAGAAGTCATGTGCATTCATCATTCGGCAGGACTTTGTCATTGTCTCAACAACAGGATAAAATTCATCTATCGGCAAAGGGTGCTACCGTTGAAATAGGCTCACAGCGAAATTGTTGTCTTACCAACCAAAGGTAGCAGGATATGCATTTCGGCAGTAGTTTGGTCTTTAGAGTAATGCTTCATCGAATTCACATTTTCACACCAACCGACAACAAGAAGAACACATCGGCGAGAGTTGGGGCATTGATATAAAGTCATAACGAACCCTTTTGGTCTCACAGACAAGCACACTAAAGATTCATTTCGGCCAAACGTGTTGCTTTCGGTGAAGGGTCTTGGCGATTTTACAATGTCACACCGACTGGTGGCAGGAGGATTCACTTCAATAAGACTTATGAGCTTCGATGTAAAGTCTTGGCGAGCCTGTTGGGTCTTGCCGACGAAGTCTAATGAATGGTTTTCGGCGAGAGGTTGGCATTGTCTTGGCGACCTAAGGATGAAAGGAGCATATCGGTAGGAGTTAGTGATATCGGTATGAGGTCTCGGCGAGTGACCTCCGGTCTCACCGATATTACTCATGAGGACTCTGTCGGTATAAGAATTGTGTTGTCTTGGTGAACAGGTGTGAACTCGGTGCTTTCGATAAAACAAAAGGTATTATGTATAAGGTCTCTCCGATAATAGTAAGTCATGGTGACCCACATGAGATAGAAGATTACATTTCAGTGAGAGAATAGCTTTGTCTCAGCGACACAAGATGGTGGGTGACTTTCGGAAAAACAAAGACTTGTCTACATGATGTTTCCCCGACGGTTGAAGGTTACAACAACATATAAGAGGAAAAAAGGCTTTCGGCGAAACGTAATGAAATCTATATGAGGTTTTACCAATACTATAAAGTCACGGCGAAAGCGAATAAGAACATGGGTAGACATCGATTTAATTGCCTTCGGCATACTTACTGGGTTGTTTTAGTGATGATTAATTGGCCCGATTGCAACTATTTTCCAATATTGGAATATGAAATGATGTGCCTGTTCAGATGCTGGTGTATAAATGTTCATTCCTGATTGTGAATAAGGGGATTTTTTCAAATTTTTGGAGAAGATAAGGTAGAGAATATACAGTTGGATAAATTTTTCCAATGAACAGAGATCATAATGCATGTTTTCAAAATGGAGTTTTTAATGAGAATCAGTTGATGTTGTAGCTCTTTTCTGGTGTTAATTGTCTGTTAGATTTATTAAAAGTATTACTAAGTTGTCTCCAAGTTGATTTTTTCTAGTTCTCTAAATTGATTTAACAAGTTTATTTTCAGTTTATCAGTACACATTTGTTGTATCGGTGTGATTAATTGATTGGTTCTTTCAAGGAGAGATTAAATCCTCTTAGTTGATCATAGTAATCAGGAAGATTCATCTGGATTATTAAATTAGAGCTCAGTAGTCATAATCTTGCATGTTTATACAAGTTATAAATAGATCATATGCCGATAATTTAAGTTTCTGCCAGAATAAGTTGCCCATTTCTGTTTCATTTGACTCCGCATACCCAATAAGGCACTAGTCTCTTCATTTCACCATTCAGATTCATTTACTTTCTTTACATCTATTAACTGAGCATATTAGGATTTAGTTTCAAGCATTGGTATACAATTCATATCAAATTTGATTTCATTTGTTCACTCCCATTTTCCATTGTGGACAAATCACTGCAAGAGAGAAAATCATAAGTCTAGTCTACTCAATTCATAAAGGTACACCCGCCTAGGTCTAGCAGCACCTGAGGAGTAGAAGGCTCAATTCATTTGACCTTGTCTGTTACCCTAAAACATCGTGAAAGCTTGGAAACCTTTCATGGTTCAAACCTTCATTTTTGAGAGCTAACACATTCTTTCTTTAAAATCATTAATTTCCACTTGACCAAGGTTAGTGTCACCAATCTTTGTGTAGGGAGAGAACATCTTTGATGGTGGGTGATATCCCTTGTATTGGTACTTCATTTTTGTAGGATCCTTGGGTGGCATACCTCCAACATATAAAAACACCGTGTGTTATAATAAATCCATCTCAAAAGGACAACACATCTTTAACCCAAGTTATACTAATCAATAAGTAACTTAGAATATGAAGTGATGACTTGATTAAAGAGTGTTTGAGGAAAAACAAGATTTTTTGGGTATTGAACCTCGAGCCTACCCATTACAACTTACCAAAGGTTTCAAGCATTGTTACTAAATGAAGTTTGATCTTGGTTTTTTGTCCATTGAAAGTCAGGAATCTAGCATATAGTCTATCATTTTCTTGAAATAAACATAATCTTTTAAGAGGAACTACCAACTTGTGACATTGGAAAATATGTTAAAATACTTTCAGGAGTTGGGAGTCAGGAGTGTGGTCTTCCTTTTATTTTTAACAATTTCATAATTTTTAGGGGGAAGTCTCAATCATCGATATTTGAAAATATTTTCAAAGCTTCTAGGGAGCAAATATCAAGAATATTCCCTAACACTTATTTCTCAAACTTAGTATTTGCTAAAAGTTATTCTTGATTCTCGACAACCAAAAATTCTACTTCAACTTTGGGATCGGACCTCGAATATTTCACTTAAGGCATGATTTTGTAAATAATACTTAAGTCATTTCAATAAAGGCCATTAATTTGACAGTTTCAAGGGTCACAGATTGGGTATATCAATTACCATCTACCTCTATAATAAGTTAATCAATAGGTATGCCTGATTAGTGACCTTCAAAAAACCTTCAAACATACAAATTTTTACTAAGGGTTTAAAGAGGCTTTGAGGGTAGCAACTTTGGTTTATCATCTATCAAGTTATGAGTAGTGATGAGCTTGATCAATAACTAGTTTTCTCTTATTTATTCCATAACTTTTAAACACTTTAAGCTGCATATTTCATATACATTCTTGAACTTATATACCTTTTTATATCCTTTAAGAATTTTGGACTAGACTTTGATGAGTGGGAATATGATTATGATATGTTGATATTTTCATGATGAATGTATGAATGTGTATGAATTTTAGTTTAAATATGTGTTTACTCCATGATTGCTAATAGTATGTATGCTTTGGATGATAATTAACTCCTTGCAGCTAGAATAGTAACCCACAACATCTAGAGAACTCAACCCACAACCAAAGGATTTCAAGTTGATAAGTAGGCAAGATTCCAAAACTACTAGGCACATGATAGTTGTTGAAAATGATGAAGGAAATCATTGTAGTGATCGATTGGGAGTCATTAGAGCATTCAATAAGTTGATGGAAGGATGAAGGAGTTTGTGATGAACAAGGAAACTTCCATGACTATTTGTGTATAGCACGTCTTTGTCATCTTGTTAAAGTAGAGTTACAAACCTAGTTGTCTTCTTCCATTTGTTTCAGTTATAGTTTTTATTGCAAATAATTTGACTCTATTCTGAAGGAGAGTGGAAACTTTCATTTAATTTTATTTTTTAGTCCTTATGCAAATAAAACTCCTCCCAAACCTATATAGTTGGATCGATGACAGAGTAGCAGATCTAGTTAGAGATACATATGTTTTGAATATTTCTAGTATTGTTTTCCAATAGATAGTATTGCATTGTTAGTTTTTGTTATCAATTTGTAGATAAGGGGGATCCACTACTCATGAGTCTCTTGCTCCCAAGAGAATCCCACAGAAAGGACTTCCCTAAACTACCTTGGGTTTTTCATAATCAAACTAGAAGGCAAAATGAAGAAATTGCAAAGAATAGCTCAAAGGTGAAATATTAGATAAAGTGATTAGACAAATAGCTTAAAAAATTGAAAGAGTGGGATACTACAATATTTTTCATAGGAGCAACTCTCGGTGAAAAGATGACAGTGCGACATCAGGACACTAGCATGGTATGTTGGAGTCCAAGAGGCGCATTGGCATATTGTAGGGATAGAGCACTGAACTTCCAAATATAAATACTACTGACACACTAACTAACTTGGATCCAAGATCTATCTATTCCACTAAACTAACAAAAAGCAATAAATACTAGCAAAGACAAAGAAGAGCAAAGAACTAAATTACAAAGTATCATGAGTTTGAGATCTTGCTCCAAGCTTCACTTGGACAACCTACACACAAGATTAACAAGGGAAAATGTTGGGGTTGTTTCGAGGCTTGTCATAGTCAAACCCCCATTTTGGTGTTCCCACCTCCATGGATAGGTAGATAGATAGAAAAGGTGGACAAAGTAAACAAAAACAAAGTGATAAAAGCAATCCCCACTCAAGGAGAACCTACATCATGAGCTATCAAAGTAACACGTTACCTATTTGAAAATAAACAAGAAGCAAGAGAGAGTTAAGAATAGTCCATGACCCCCTCTTGACTGTACAAACACACTATTGAATGCTTGCGAGAGAGATTTGGTTGTTGGAGGGACCTCAATACAACAAAGCTTCACTGTAAAATGAAGATTGAGAAGAGAATGAAGTGAAAGTGAGAGAGAGAGACTGGAGTTAGAATGAGAGAAAAGAGGGAGTTTTGTGTTGCTGCATGGGCAAGAGGTGCTATTACTCTCGGAACTTGACCTTAGAGACACATGTTGGTCAAATATTCCAAGATTCCTCATTCCAATATTTTTTAGGAAATGAGGTGGCAGGTTGTTGCTTCGTCATTGATCCTCATGGAGTCAAAATCGTGAAATTCCAACCCATAAGGTTCTTGCCATAAATGTGACTAGGTGCAATAAATGTGGGGTCAAATATGCAAATGTGAAAATTTCCCCCATGGTGCAATTTTACAACATTACATTTTTCCCCCACTTTAGTGGGCTAGATTTTGGGAAAAATCAGCCACACTAAAGTAGAGAAGAGACCACACAAAGAAAACACAATTTTTTTGTGAATTTGTGTGCCAAAAAGGATATTGTAGAGGTAGTAGAGGTCAAGCAGGAAGGTATCGATGATGCCCCCGATGATTGAACTCAGTGAAATTATAGTGTTTGACTTGAAAGCTTGTGCAAAATTTTGTTCTACAAAACTCAAATTTTAAGTCAACTAAAAAATTGGAAGAACCTACCAAGGCGAGAAGAATGCTCAAGAAAAATTCATTGATTCAGAAGAAAAATATGATGGAGTGAATATATGCCCCTACTTGATTTTTCTCCTTGGTGGTGTGTGCTGCTTGTGGACTGTTGTTGGACCCCACACGGGTCTCTCATGCCTGACGATTTTGTGTTGGACCCTCGTGAGTCTTTCATGCCTGGAGGTTCTGCGCGGTTGGTCTTGGAGTGATAAGGTTAAGACAACTCAAGGTGTAAGGATGTTGTGCACCATATATATCTGAGGATGAGGCCCCTCAACAATGTGGTCTCACTGGTTCATAGCTCTAGTCAAAAGAGTTCAGGGTGCTGCCCCTTAGCAGTGTTTACCAATCCCAAAAAAAAAAATCAAGAAAAACGATGGGACCACAATCACCACGAATTTTTTTCCCTAAGTGGCTTATATATACCTAGGTGGGTCCTAAGGAGGGTCATTTTCACTATTCACTATGGGATTTTTTAAGTCTTTTGTAAGAGAAAAAGCTAGAAAAATGCCATGCAAATGAGATTATGCAAAGCTGGGGATCAACCAGCTACAACAGGCAGTTATCGAGGGCCACGAGGTCACCTAGGTGAATTCAAAAACCTTGGTTTTTGTGCATTTTAAAATATTTTTAGATAGATTTTTGCAAAATTGTAGCACAAGCATCCCGATGGTGCGACGTTGTCTCACTAGCGCACTGGCATCCCACCTACGCATTGGTAGCCTTATGTCATGCTGTCATCTGCCTATTGTGTTGGTGTCTAGCTAGCCATTAATGGCTGACCTTAGATGGTATCACATTGCACAAACATTTGTGTGGTGTGCCTGCATCTCAGAGGCGACACTTAGATTTTTTGGTGTAAAATATAGAATTTTAGATGTTGAGTGTTTTGACTTAAATCCTTTTTATTTTTGCAAGATTATCCCGAGATTAGAGATCTTCTTGGTGGGTGGGTACTTTAGCTTATTTGATATTAGGCACATTGCATGAGCCAAGGGGAGGAGCATCTATGATGAGTCGAGCTATAGTATGTATACACCAGGCCAGAGATGTTGTTTCATGACCGCATGCTCATGGCCCTGATGGAGCAGTGCAACGCCACCACTTCTACATTCTAGTTGTTGATAGGGGAGATGACCATCACCCTCGAGAATTTATATTGCATTACTGGTCTCCCCATCTGTGGATGATGAGTAACTATTGATGAAACATAGTCTGCTCATGAGCATGTATAGGGAGTTCAATACTACTTGAGTAGTGACAACGACAATGATGGGACTGGTCATATCTACATCTATTACTTCGAGCAGGTCAATGTAATGGTCCCTTTGATACAGATAGTGATGGTAATCACAATGTCCATGCAAGTCACCATGGATGGGCGAGGCTCTCACCTTCACAAGGGCCTCATCCATACCATTAGGGAGATGGAGGATCATCGATCGCTCTTTGCATGGGGTCGTAGCATGCTTGTGAACCTATACTACAAGTTGGGTAGGTTCATACATTATGATTATTCTAGCCTCATTTCATGCACCCTATTATAAGTGTGGGTGTTTGCTCACATTACGTGCACTCATCCAACTAGGTACCCCCAGGTGAGGGACTACTTAGTGCCCATGGCCCACTGGTACGAGCTCATGCAATAGTGGATGCACAAAGATTTACAACTTTGGTAGTTATAGTTTGATACTTTGTGGGTCAACCAGATTTGATGGTGATCATATAGATGGTTTAGATGGGTATATGATCACAAATACTTGAGGAACCTGTAGTGCAACCATTTTTTTACTAGGTCACATAGACTATATTATTATGCCCTCCTATTGGTAGAGGGTTATGCAGTAGTATGGTATTATTTAGACCATCCCTCCCATAGTCTTGTCCTACACACAAGTCGTGAGGAGCCCTACATGGTTGGGTGACCGTTGACGACTGACCATTGTTGACATTGTCCCTTTGGATGATGAGGTAGACGATTAGGACCAGCCTCAAGCGCATCTTTTAGATGACGTAGGCGATGTTCGTGGCTTTCACACATAGTGGATGTTGCACTGGCATATGCCAATTTTTCCAATAGATTCCCCCATAAGGGATCTAGGCCTATAGGATGACGTGTTAGTGAGGTGAGGATGAAGAACAGGTAGAGAGAAGTAGTTGGGAGAGAGGAAAGCACAACAAAGGTGAGGTTGAGGTGGTGACAGAGGATGTCCTCTCCTTTGGTTACCATCTAGTCTCAACAACAGTACTAGCAGCATCTGTCGACCCAATGATGACCTTAGTAGCCCGAGTAGCAACATCTAGTGCAGGAGGTGTAGGACCTAGCATTGTTGCTCCCCTTGACTCACACTCATAGGTAGGGGACCAGGTACGAGATTTGTTTATGCCATTTCATTTTAGTAATTTCAATTTGTATCTCATGTATATGTTTTTGTTTTGGTTTATACATATATGTATCATGCGGTACTAATGAGTCCATTCTCTCTATGGTTGTAGTGGACACATAGGGATGGACTATGCTCATCGTGCAGTTCATATTGGAGGTGGCGCTCGTCGTGTCAATCTAGGGGTCTGTTTTAGAGGCATATCAACCAGTTTTAGCAAGCAACATGCCCATCTTTTTGAGTCAGTTGTAATTTGATGATAACGTACAAGGAGGTGAAGTTGCAGATTATACAAAGGAATATTGATGCCATTGCTGCCATGGGACAAAGGGATCAACTATCAATTGAGCTAGGGACTGCACTCTTTGAGAGTGATGAGGCTAGGATGAGAGTTAAGAGTGTCGAGGAGGCACATGACACTCTTCAAAGTCAACTCAATGACCTCAGATGGCAGACAACAACTACGATTCTGACAGGTGACCCACAACTATAGGAGGCCTTAAGGAGAGTTGAATTGTAGATAGCCTCCCTATAGGGAGAGATCAAAGGATTACAATTGACACTCTCAGTTTCTTGATCACACAAATATCGCTCTATCTCTACTATCCAACCTCGATCACAACCAGCCATGCACTCGGGGGCTAGATGCTCATTTTTATATATCATTTTTGTACCAATGACACATTTTGTATAGAATTATTTTTATGTATAGAAATTTGATACACATATACAGCCACCACTTATTTTTTGATGATAGTGGCATGATACATTTACATGACACAAATTTGATATATATATATACATGAGATGTTGGTTCTGATATCATGGTGCTCATTTTTTTATGTGCATTCTCTTTTACTTTCATGTATGATTATGTGATGGATGTTATACTTATGGATGTACATTTAGATTAGATTCTACCATGATCTAATAAACACACATAGTTGTATGTTGATTAAATAAAATGATGATATAATTTCCTAACCAAAAGATGTATAATGCATGGATACATGAAATAGTAAAATACATGTATGTATACCTCTCTCACAGACACATGGTCAAATCATAACAAAAATATAATAATGTGTTAATAAATGGATGTCACCATATTATATGTTGCGATCTATGAGGGACAAGTATTACACATGTGACACATAGATACTATGCATATTATTGACCAAGGAGCATTACATTAACATGTTCTTTTAGAGGTGTTCCATCCATATATGACAATCCATAAGCACCAAAACCATACACATAGATGACAATGTAAGGGCCTAACCAATTAGGACTGAACTTTCCCCTTTGATAAGGCAGTGCATTTACATTTCTTTGGTTCTCATATAGAACTAGGTCACCTACATTGAAAGTTCTAAGAAAGCCTTGATTATATTTTCTTGATAGTGATCGTTGATAAGCTTTAAGATGGTCAAGGGCCTGCAATCGACACTCATCGAGCAACTCAAGCTGATGCAAATGATTAGATTGGTAAGTTTCATCATCAATTAACCCTTTAAGGGAAACTCACAAAGACGAAATCTCCAACTCTAAAGGCATGATAGCTTCAACATCATTCACAAGGTTGTAAGGTGTTCTAGTTGTCGTATGAACACTCTTATGATAAGCCCATAAAGCATAATTTAATTGAATGTGTCAATCTTTACCATGTTTATTTACCATTTTCTAAAGAATAAGTTGAAGAGTTTTATTAGACGCTTCAGGTTGACCATTGGATTGAGGATAGTAAGGTGTAGAGAATCTATGTTGGATATGAAACTTCTTTAAGAATTACTTCACTTCATTTCTCTTGAATGGTGTGCAATTGTTGGAAACAAGGTGGAAGGAAATCTGAAGTGGGCAATGATATTGTTTAGAACAAAGCTACAGATGGCTTCAAAATTCATGGATCATAGCAGAATGGATTCAACTCATTTCTTGAAGTAATCCATAGCGGTGATGATAAATACATGTCCTTTAGAAGGAGGTGATATCTTTCTACTAATATCCAACCCCCATTTTGTGAATGGAAAAGGGGAGGTCTAATTCTGAAGTTCTTAAGCAAGAGCATGAATAAGACAACTATGTTGTTGGCATTGCAAACATTTCTTAACAAAAGTGAAGGAATCTTGTTCCATCGTTTTCCAAAAGTACCCTATGTGGATCAATTTTAAAAGCAAGGATTTATTGCCAAAATGAGGAAGAGGTAGAAAGCAGCAGTTGGGACAAAGGAAAGCACAACAAAGGTGAGGCTGAGGTGGTGACAGAGGATGCCCTCTCCTCTGGTTACCATCCAGTCTCAACAGTGGTACTAGCAGCATCTGTCTATCCAATGACAACCTTAGTAGCCCCAGTAGCAACTTCTAGTGCAGGAGGCACATGACCTAGCATTGTTGCTCCCCTTGACTCACACTCACAGGTAGGGGACCAGGAACGAGATTTGTTTATGCCATTTCATTTTAGTACTTTGAATTTGTATATCATGTATATGTTTTTGTTTTGGTTTATACAAATATGTTTCATGCAGTATTGCTTAGTCCGTTCTCTCTATGGTTGCAGTGGACACACAAGGATGGACTACGCTCATCGTGCAATGTATATCAGAGGTGGCCCCCATCATGTCGATATAGGGGACTGTTTTAGAGGCATATCGGCCAGTTTTAGCATGTGACGTTCCCATCTTTTTGAGTCAATTGTAATTTGATGATAATGTACGAGGAGGTGAAGGTGCAGATTATACAAAGGACCATTGATGTCATTTCTACCATGGGACAAAGGGATCGACTATCAATTGAGCTACGGATTGCATTCTCTAAGAGTGATGAGGATAGGATGAGGGATAAGAGTGTCGAGGAGGCACATGACACTCTTCAAAGTCAACTCAATTACCTTAGATGGCAAGAAACAACTACGATTCCAATAGGTGACCCACAACTATAGGAGGCCTTGAGGAGAGTTGAATTGTAGATAGCCTCCCTATAGGGAGAGATCAAATGATTATGGGTGACACTCAATTTATCGATCACACAAATCTCACTCTATCTCTATCATCCAACCTTGATCATAACCACCACTAGGGCTAGAGGGCTCAACCGGCCATGTACTCAGGGGATAGATGATCATTTTTGTATATAATTTTTGTATTGATGACACATTTTGTATATCATTTTTTTGATTTATAGAAATTTGATACACATATACAGTTGCCACTTATTTTTTGATGATAGTGGCACGATACATTTACATGACACACATTTGATATATATATACATGAGATATTGGTTCCAATATCATGGTGTTCATTTTTTTATGTGCATTCTCTTTTACTTTCATGTATGATTATGTGATGGATATTATACTTATGGATGTATGTTTAGATTAGATGCTACCATGATCTAATAAACAAACATAGTTGTATGTTGATTAAATAAAATGATGATATAATTGCCTAACCAAATGATGCAATATAATGCATGGATACATGACATAGTAAAACATATGTATGCGTACCTCTCTCACACACACATGGTCAAATCATAACAAAAATATAATAATGTGTTAATGAATGGATGTCAACATATGATATGTTGTGATCTACAAGGGACAAGCATTACACATGTGACACATAGATACTATGCATATTATTGACCAAGGTGCATTACATTAACATGTTCTCTTAGAGGTGTCCCATTCATATACGACAATCCATAAGCACCAAACCATACATGGAGATGAAAATGTAAGGGGATAACCAATTAGGACTAAACTTTCCCCTTTGATAAGGCAACATATTTACATTTCTCTGGTTCTCATACAAAACTAGGTCACCTACTTTGAAAGTTCTAAGAACACCTTGATTATATTCTCTTAATAGTAATTGTTGATAAGCTTTAAGATGGTCAAGGGCCTGCAATCAACTCTCATTGAGCAACTCAAGCTGATGTAAATGATTAGACTGGTAAGTTTCATCATCAATTAACCCTTTAAGGGAAACTCACAAAGACGAAATCTCCAACTCTAAAGGCATGATAGCTTCAACACCATACACAAGGTTGTAAGGTGTTCCAATTGTCGTATGAACACTCTTATGATAAGCCCATAAAGCATAAGTTAATTGAATGTGCCAATCTTTACCATGTTTATTTACCATTTTCTAAAGAATAAGCTCAAGAGTTTTATTAGATGCTTCAGGTTGACCATTGGATTGAGGATAGTAAGGTGTAGAGAATCTATTTTGGATATGAAAATTCTTTATGAATTACTTCACTTCATTATTCTTGAATGGTGTGCAATTGCTGGAAACAAAGGCAGAAGGAAATCTGAAGCGAGCAATGATATTTTTTAGAAGAAAGCTATAGATTGCTTCAACATTCGTGGATTATAATGGAATGGATTCGACCCATTTCATGAAGTAATGCATAGCGGTGATGATAAATACATGTCCTTTAGAAGGAGGTGATATCTTTCTAATAATATCCAACCCCCATTTTGTGAATGGACAAGGGGAGGTCTAATTCTGAAGTTCTTAAGCAGGAGCATGAATAAGACAACTTTGTTTCTGGCATTGTGAACACTTCTTAACAAAAGTGAAGGAATCTTGTTCCATCATTTTCCAAAAGTACCCAATGTGGATCATTTTTCAAACCAAGGATTTATCGCCAAAATGAGGAAGAGGTAGAGAGCAACAGTTGGGAAAGAGGAAAGCACAACAAAGGTGAGGCTGAGGTGGTGACAGAGGATGTCCTCTCCTCTGGTTACCATCTAGTCTCAACAATGGTACTAGCAACATGTATTGACCCAATGAGGACCTTAGTAGCCCTAGTAGCAACGTCTAGTGTGGAAGGTGCAGGACCTAGCATTGTTTCTCCCCTTGACTCACACTCACAGGTAGGGGACTAGGTACAAGATTTGTTTATGCCATTTCATTTTAGTACTTTCAATTTGTATCTCATGTATATGTTTTTGTTTTGGTTTATACATATATGTATCATGTGGTATTAATGAGTCCATTCTCTCTATGGTTGCAGTGGACACATAGGGATGGACTATGCTCATCGTGCAGTGCATATCAGAGGTGGCCCTCGCCATGTTGATCTAGGGGGCTGTTTTAGAGGCATATCAGCTAGTTTTAGCATGCGACATGCCCATCTTTTTGAGTTAGTTATAATTTGATGATAATGTACGAGGAGGTGAAGGTGTAGATTATACAAAGGACCATTGATGTCATTGCTGCCATAGGAAAAATGGATCACCTATCAATTGAGCTACGGAATGCACTCTCTGAGAGTGATGAGGCTAGGATGAGAGCTAAAAGTGTCGAGGAGGCACATGATACTCTTCAAAGTCAACTCAATGACCTTAGATGGCAAGAAACAACTATGATTCCAACAAGTGACCCACAACTGTACGAGGCCTTGAGGAGAGTTGAATTATAGATAGCCTCCCTGTAGCGAGAGATCAAAGGATTACGAGTGAAAATCTTAGCTTCTCAATCACATAAATCTCACTCTATCTCTACCATCCAACCTCAATCACAACCACCACTAGGGCCAGAGGGCTTAACCAACCATGCACTCGCGGGCTAGATGCTCATTTTTATATATCTTTTTTCTACCAATGACTCATTTTTTGTAGCATTATTTTGATGTAAGACATTTGATACAGATATAAAGTCGCCACTTATTTTTTGATGATAGTGGAACGATACATTTACATGACACACATTTGATATATATATACATGTCATGTTGGTTTCGATATCATGGTGTTCATTTTTTTATGTGCATTCTCTTTTACTTTCATGTATGATTATGTGATGGATGTTATACTTATGGATGTATGTTTAGGTTAGATGCTACCATGATCTAATAAACACACATTGTTGCATGTTGATTAAATAAAATGATGATATAATTTCCTAACCAAAAGATGTAATATAATGCATGGATACATGGCATAGTAAAACACATGTATACCTCTCTCACACACACATGGTCAAATCATAACACAAATATAATAATATGTTAATGAATGGATGTCAACATATGATATGCTATGATCTATGAGGGACAAGCATTACACATGTGACACATAGATACTATGCATATTATTTACCAAGGTGCATTACATTAACATGTTCTTTTAGAGGTGTCCCATCTATATATGATAATACATAAGAAGCAAAACCATACATGGAGATGACAATGTAAGGGGCTAACCAATTAGGACTAAACTTTCCCCTTTGATAAGGAATCATATTTACATTTCTCTGGTTCTCATACAAAACTAGGTCACCTACTTTGAAAGTTCTAAGAACACCTTGATTATATTTTCTTGATAGTGATTATTGATAAGCTTTAAGATGGTCAAGGGTCTGCAATCGACACTCATCGAGCAAATCAAGATGATGCAAATGATTAGACCGGTAAGTTTCATCATCAATTAACCCTTTAAGGGAAACTCGCAAAGACGAAATCTCCAACTCTAAAGACATGATAGCTTCAACACCATACACAAGGTTGTAAGGTGTTCTAGTTGTCGTATGAACACTCTTACGATAAGCTGATAAAGCATAAGTTAATTGAATGTGTCAATCTTTACCATGCTTATTTACCATTTTCTAAAGAATAAGCTGAAGAGTTTTATTAGACGCTTCAGGTTGACCATTGGATTGAGGATAGTAAGGTGTAGAGAATCTATGTTGGATATGAAACTTCTTTAGGAATTACTTCACTTCATTTTTCTTGAATGGTGTGCAATTGTTGGAAACAAAGGTGGAAGAAAATTTGAAGCGAACAATGATATTGTATAGAACAAAGCTATAGATGGATTCAACATTCATGGATCATAGCATAATGGATTTGACCCATTTCATGAAGTAATCCATAGCGGTGATGATAAATATATGTCCTTTAGAAGAAGGAGGTGATAACTTTCTAATAATATCCAACCCCCATTTTGTGAATGGACAAGGGGCTATCTAATTATGAAGTTCTTAAGTAGGAGCATGAATAAGACAACTATTTTGCTGGCATTGTGAACACTTCTTAACAAAAGCGAAGGAATCTTGTTCCATTGTTTTCCACAAGTACCCCATATGGATCAGTTTTCAAACCAAGGATTTATCGCCAAAATGTCCACCCCCAGAGCCCAAATGGTTTTCCTTAAGGGTAAGGGGTATTTCCGCTTTAGTGAGGCAATGAAGGAGAAGACCATTGTAAGTCTTTTGATAAATGACATTTGATAATACAACATAGTGGACTGAAAGTTTTTGTATCCGAGTGCGATCATTTTTTGTCACATCATCGGGAAAATTTCCAGTCTTCAGATAGTTATAAATGTTAGAGTACCATTCTTCCAAGTCCACATGAGCACACACAAGAACATCAAATTTAGGTTGATCAAAAACAACAACAGAGCAAAGAATGTGAACCACAAAGTGGTATTCCTCTATCTCTTTATCTGAGGGTACCAGGGAGGCAACGCTCACCATGGAATTCACATGGTTTTCTCTCCTAGGAAAACTATCTATTGTGAAATAAGAGAATCGATCAAGTAAGGTCAAAGCCAAATTCTAATACTGAGACAATTTACTTTGCTTAGCTTGATACATTCCTGTAATTTGATTCACAATATGTTTAGATTCACCGTGTATGCAAATATTTTTTTATGTTTAACGCAATCGCGACATGCAAGCCAACAATAAGGGATTCATACTTAGTGTTGTTATTAGTGCAATGAAATTTTAATTGAAAGGAGAGAGATACTAGCCTACCCTTGGGAAAGATGAAGATTACACCCACCTTGGAGATATTCTAACATCTCGATCCATCAAAATACATATCCCATACAAGATCATGACTAATTGCAAAGATATACTCATTGGGAAATAGATCCAGACTTGAGAAGGAGCAAGGTGAGGGAGCATCTACTAATTGATTAACAACTGCTTAACCCTTTAATCGATTTTTTAGTTACGAAATTTATGTCAAACTCAGAGAGAAACATTACCCATTTCACAAGTTTTAGCATGAAGAAGGTGATGCCTTAGCTTCTATGTTGTGCAGATGACAACAAGACATTATTTCTCCATAGTGGAATAACGAGTTTCATAGTCAACCAAAATGCGAATAATGTAGTAGACCACCCTCTCTCTACCATCATCATCATACTGAGCAAGCAAGGCTACCAAAGCATAAGGTGATGCAAAAATGTAAAGTAGAAAGGGTCTAACCTACATATCTGACATTAAGATGGGAGGATTGGCTAGATAACTTTTAATTGAATCAAAATATTTTTCGGACTCCTCATCCCATATGAAACAAACATCTTTCTTCAGAAAGCACATGAACAAAAGGGTACAATCATCCAACTAAGATATGAATCTATGAATTGCTTTAATCTTCCCTCACAAACTTTAAAATTGCTCAAGATGTTTCTAGGTGGAGGCATGTTAACAATTGCATCGACCTTATTAGTGTCTAATTCGATTCCATGATGTGAAACTATAAATCCTAGAATTTTTCTCACATCTATATCGAAGAAACACTTAAGAGGATTCAACCTTATCTTATAGAGTTAGATCCTTTAAAAGATAAGAAAAATATTCCCTACGTGATCTTGATGAGTTATTTTTTTCACCAAGATATCAACAACGTAGTCTTCTAGCATCTTGGGAATGAAATCATGAAATTTTAGGGTCATCACCCACTAGTAAGTCACACCTGCATTCTTTAACCCAAACAAAATGACCACATAGCAGAAGTTAACCCAAGGGGTAGTGAAGGTTGTCTTATACTGATCTTTCAGATTAATACAAATCTGGCTAAAGCCCAAGATGCCATCCATGTAGGACAACAAGGCATGGCCTGTAGTCAAGTCTACAATCATATCAATATTAGGAAATGGAAAATCATCCTTAAGAGAAGCCTTGTTAAGATCACGAAATTCAATGCACACATGAATACAACCATCAGGCTTTCTAATGGCAACAATATTTGAGATCCAAGGTGAATAGTGGATAGGATGGATAAAGCCTACTTTTAGTAACTTCTCTATCTCAGTATTGACCAAAAATAAAACCTTAGGATTCATCTTTCAGATCTTTTGTTTCATAGGATTTACATCAGGACATAGGAAGATATTGTGGACCACTATGGACTGATCAATACTGGGAATATCCTCATATGACCAAGCAAAGATATCTGGATAAGAATGTAATAGATCAAAGTGTTCCTTAGCTTCTAAATAAATGAATTTTTCAATCTTAATCACCTTTTCATAAGATGTGGGATCCATGAAAACTTTAGTAGTATCCCCCTTGAGGAAAGGAATACTATCTTTAGGGTGAGGTATAGGAACACCATCACCTACATTAGATAGAGGAGCCTCCTTGTCCATATTTAGGATGAACTCTCCAAAGTATGCTTGTTTGTGTAAGTGATACAGGAATCATTGCTTGTGTTGAAAACGAGGTAGGTAGGAGTAGGCACTTAAGAATTATTCTAGCACTTCCTCTAATGGGAAAACATCTAGAGGAACTTCATCAAATCCTACCTTATCCTCAATCAATTCAGGATGGACTAAATTGTGAGGTTCAGCTGAAAACATATTAATACTCCACCATGGTTTTTTCATGGATTATTTAGGAGTGCATCCCAGTCCCAAGTGATGCTTACAAGGCCTAGATTGGATAGGGACATAATTCCTTGTTTGATACACCCAAGACCTTTACACCCATAGCCATACTTAGAAATGAGCTTATATCTAAGGTCATAATGTGTCTATAAAGCTTGGGAGGAAGGTGGTTCTACATAGAGAGCGTCATTCCACCAATGGGTATAAAACACATCTACGAGACCACAACCATCCTTCTCATTGGGATTACAAAAATTGGCCTCCTTAGTAGAAGTATGATTGCCCTCCTCAATAGGGGAATAGCTAGGGTCCTAGATAGGATCACAACTTTCCTTCTCAATGGGAGGACGATCAACTTCCTTAATGGAGGTGCTTGAAGATATTGGAAGGTCAAAGTGAATGGGGTCTACTTTATATTCTCCAATAAAGAATTAAAAAATTCCAAAGATCCCCAATCATCACTGAGACATGCATTTGATTTAGAAGAAGAAGATGGAGAAGATAGAGGACCCTCTGCTTTCAGCTATTCCTCTTTAGGGACATTCATTTTCGAGGTAGTCTCTATGGATGACACCACATAAGAATATGTCAACACATCAGAGGTTAGTGACATAATAAAATTCTTAAGAGTGGAAACAACTGAGGCTTGACCAACAACAACCAACTCACAAAGGTGGACAACTTCAGGGTCAACCTTGATTGTAGCCACTTGATTATTAGCTACAAACTTTAGAGAATGATGCAAAGTAGAAGTCAAGGTTCCCATAGCATGAATCCGAGGTATTCCTAGAAGAAGATTGTAAGGTAAGGGACCTGTAACGTCTAGAAAATGCAGAAGAAAAGAATTAAAAGCACATACTCAATGCGATCTAAATTCTAATGCAATCTAAGCTAAGTAATAGAGAACAAAGGAAAGTCAAAACGTAAATAAACTAAACAATCTCACACAATATGTACGTAATTCCATGTATCATCTCGATTGCCCTTCTCCATTTTGTTGTTGTAGTATAATTGCCCTCAAATTTCTCCTATGCAAGTATAGCCTATGAAAGTGATTTAGCAAAACATCAAAGATTCAAGATAGTTGCTCCAAAAAGTCATAAGATTTCGAGAGAGATTGGAATGAAGAAGAATAGATCAATTTATAGAAAATTGATCATTCGAATGATAGGTCAGGATTGAAAGATCAACAGACAGTTGAGATTGACAGATTAGATATGCATTCTAATAACTATCAGTAGTGACATGAGTGATACCAATTAGAAATAGAAACAAAGATTAAATAAATGATTTAATCTTCAAGTTTGGTATTCGGAAACAAAAGAATCATCTTTGCATGACAGATAAAGATTGATTAAAGCAACTTTTGTTCGAATGCACGCACAAGGTTTAATTAATTAAGTAAGAATATTTAATTAATCTGCATGTACACGCAATTGAGTTGGCACTGGATGATTGAATGATTTGACGAAGAGATTACTCGAGAAAGCCACTCAAACATTAAATAAAGAGTTAACTGAGCGATTTAAATAGATGTCGAGTCGAGTCAAAGTGAATACTTAGATAATTTGCACAATTATCTAAATATAGAGGAATGTGTTAAAATAGGATTTATGAATTAAATAATTCATTTAATTCAAGATTTGATATTTGAAGAATAATTAAATAAATAAGATTTATTTAATTAAGTGATGAAGAGGTTTAAATGAATAATTAAATAAATAAAGAATTTATTTAATTATAGTTGAAATATGATAAAAGGGTAAATTAAATAAAAGTTTATTTAATTGAAGAAGAAGGATAAGGTTAATTAGTAACATAATTAAATAAAAAGCGTTTATTTAATTAATCAGATGGAATAAAGAAAAGTGTGAATTAATTAAATAATTAAGATTATTTAATTAATAGAAGAAATGAAGACCTTAGAGAATAATTAAATAATTGACATTATTTAATCATGACCATGGAAGAAATATGAATTGTTAAGAAATATTAAAGTCGTAGGCCTAGACTAGATTTCGGTGTCTACATTTTCCCCTCTTTGATACAATGTCATTTTAGCGTTGTGTCAGAAAATCAATAAAAATATGCCCCAGTCATGCCCTAGTGTAAAGCAGGTGAAGGTATGCCCCCTCGGGAAAATTGACAAATTTCTGAAAAATTTGGAAATGATCTCGATTAGTCCATTGGATAGTTAGAAATGCAGTGGAGTTGAAAGAATTGAAGTTGGAAGTGGTAAGGACGGGTACAGGTCGATTGAAGTTGGAAGTTGACACGGCTAGTAGAAAGGAATGCCACCAAAACCCTAGGTATAAATAGAAAATGGGGTAAAAACCTATTCATTTTTACCCACATAGCTTTGAGATTTGAGATTTTGCTCTGCACCCATAGCGAAGATGTCTCCTGTTCCGCACACCCACCATTGAGCATACAGGATACAGACCTTCAGGCAGCTGGCCGACGCGGACCCCTCGGTATGTACCTTAATCTTGACTTTTGAATTTTTGATTTGTGCAAGTTTGTATGTGTTTATTTGCATTTTTTGTTATGCGTCACTTTATTGAAAAGCCGCATGTGAGTGCGTAATCGACACATTTGCATGTGGATCAATGCATTTGTAAAATCACATAGATAGTTAGCGTAGGGTTTATGTGGTTCCACACATTTTTTTTTTAGTTCAACACATTTGATAAATAGCATCGCATATGTATGTAAAATAGCCACAATTGTCTATTTTTCAACACATTTGAAAATATGTCGACGCAGTTGATATTTGATTTACGCAGTTGCATGTGATAGTTAATTTATGCAGACACATTTATCATTTTTGCACGCATATGCATTTGAAAATGACACATTTGACAAATAATGATGCATTTGTGAAACTGAATTACGCATTTGGTTTTATGCAATGCATTTGCAAAAGAATGACACATTTGAATAGCATGTCATTTTTTCATTTTGCACTAGGATAGATGTTTGATGCTGACATGAGGCATGTATAATGTCATTGCAGGTTGTTTTGGACATTGTATATATGCGAGAGTTGAGACCTATGACTTTTCACTTCTGAGATAGTTTATGGAGCGCGGAGAGACGATTCTTATGGCACTTAGGTCTTCTTCATGTAACAAACATACCCGCCATTCGGGCGAACCGGGGTCTGTTGACAACATTATGCGAGCGGTGGCACTCAGAGACTTCTTCTTTTCATTTGCCTACTAGAGAGGCGACAACGACCTTAGAGGATGTCTAAAAAATTCTGAGACTTCCCATCAGAGGCATGAGGGTGAGGTATGATACCCAGAAGGGTTTCACTGAGATGTGAAGATACTACCCTCACGTTGATGTCAGATAGTTAGGGTTTGATCATTATGAGATTAGATGGCGTGTATTGGCACAGAGGTATAGGTGGTTGGACTGTCTATTGTGTACATTTATAGGTGGTATAGTGCTTCCTGGCCGTCGGGGTCATGGTTTTCCTATGGGTTGGGGGGAGATGTTGGTAGGTATGTTAGAGCGATGGGAGGTATATGCTTGGGGTCCCAATCTCCTTGGCATGCTATATTTTCACTTGCATGATATAGCCTATCGAGAGGCTCAGTCCATGAGTTGTGGTACCACGCTCTTGATGGTATGGGCGTGGGAACACATTGCCATTTTTTGGCCACCAATTACAGTCGATGTATAGCACAGAGCCCCTTATGCCTTCCGTTATGCAGGGGCTAACACTTAGCACCACATGGGAGATACCAGGTATTTCAGACATGCCATTGACACTATGGTACAATTTACATGGAGGCCGTACCTGGGATGTGCAGAGTGGTCAGATGAGGATGAGCACTTGCCTTTTTTCTGCCAGACACAGTACCTGATTGGGCAGACTATTTCACATGTCCACATTATAGAGTGACATTTTCCAAATTGTGTATTGCGGTAGGTCAGAGAGGTACAAGATTTGCCAAGAGGACGAGCTGAGTTTGCGAGGTCTTCGCGAGAGATCCCCCTGTGGGGTCTAGAGATTTCAGTAGCTACTGTTGAGGTAGATATTGATGGATTGCAGGCAGTTCCATGGGGATGGAGAGATGGTGCGGCAGACCCAAGTACCATAGAGGCTTACGATTAGTGGTGGGCCATGCATAGGCTGATTGCCCTTATAGATCTAGATTAGCCTGCGTCGATAGAGTGGTGAGGGACATGACCGTGCGGTAGGCGTGGCAGAGGCAAAGGTTAGAGAGGTGGAGGGGGTCGTGGTGATGATGGAGATGGTGGTGGAGGTGGTTGACGAGGTGGTAGGAGAGGGAGGCATGGACGAAGGGGATGAGGGCCACCATTGTCACCCATCCATGAGGAGGGACAGGGGGAGTAGGATGTTCCCATGCTAGATATTGGCATAGGTGGGGAGGAGGTGCATGTTGAGATTGGCGGAGAGGAGTATCTTGCAGAGGAGGGTGTTCCAGAGGTTCATGTAGAGGAGGAGGCAGACAGAAAGGAGGAAAAGATTGATGCCCTTGGCTTACTTGGTGCCTATCAGGACGATGATCATGAGAGGGAGATTCGAGACAAGATTCTAGAGGAGTTGGAGGATGAGGATGATGGTGTGCCGAGGGTGAGACAGGTTGGCACAGAGGCAGTTGATCCCAACACTGCCACACTTTGTGCCTAGGTTGCATCCTTGGAGGAGTAGATGAGGGTCATGATGTCCAAGATGGATTTGTTATAGATGGAGAGGGACAGAGATTAGGCCATAGCTTAGAGGCAGGAGACTGAGTAGAGATTTACAGAGATTAGAGCTCTATGCACTGGGCTAGTAACTGCATTTGCTAAAGAGTTAGTCAGAGCTAGGGAGAGGGCCACTTATTATAGAGATTTATATGGGCAACAGTTCCTCCAAAGAGACGGGCCCTGAGCTATTCAGAGGCACGTAGTGAGAGGTCTCAGACTAGGACCCACTCCAGGATAGTTAGCACAGAGGGTGTTGAGCAGCCATGTAGTCATCAAGTTCTTGAAATCAGTCATCCACACACTCCAGTCATGATAGCAGTGGCAGTTCAGAATAGGGACATTTATTGATATGTACCGAGACATTGTATTATGATCATATAGCTTGCGGGCTTCCATATTTATTGATACATTATGACATTGTGATGTGACACTTTTGAGCTATATATATATATATATATATATATGATTTTGGAGGTGATTCTCATGATATGCAGTTCTATCTATTGATTATGCAGTCGTTTATTTGTGCATGTTATGTTTATATGATATGCCTTGTGATGGATGATCGTATCTACTTTATGATGTGTTTATGCAACTTATGATATGGTGTTGATTCTAAGTGATGATGGATGTTGAATATTTATGATGTTGATGGATGTTATGTGTGCAATGTATAATTATGAGATGTAATATGATGTTATATGTGCAATGCTTTCTACATGTGATGCTATACAGATGTAATGTTGTGCATATATTTACATTTGTTATGCACATGGAATGCTTATGATATGTAATCTATGATGAGAAATGTCTATTATGCCATGATGTCCTAGATATAATAAATGCCCATATGTTTTTTATATTTTCTAATGCAAGACGTATGTATGATTGATGATGTATGATTTGGAAATGATAGTTTCTAACATGAATGTACATGCAGGATGATTTATATTGCTGTGTGTCATAGGACTCCGTCATAATGCAAGAAAGAAGAACTGTTAGTGCAGAAAGAAAGATTGGGAAATAATGAAAGAAATGTGATGGATGTTAGTATTAGCAATCTTCAATGTTTTGTTGTATCACAAAAAGTGTTGCACTTTATCATCATTGGGTGGGACTATACAAATGGAGACAAACACCATGATATGACATAGATCAAGGTGTGCAAGGTCATCCACTTGCTAACAAAAGATAGTCGCATACAAGGATTGTCGTTAACTCATACTAAGGGCACAAGTTTCCCCAGTCTTTTTGTCAAGAAAAACCATAGACAAAAAACAAAATAAAAGATGGGTCATGAGACATCATCACTCCTCTAAATCCTTCCTAGGACATCCTTGAGGAAACTAGTAACATGACTCAAAATCAAATTTAAAAGATAGTCGACAGACATCAGTCAAAGAAAATAGAATTATGATACATCATTGCTTCTCTAAATCCTTCATGGGACATCCTTGAGAAAGCTAGTAACATAATTCCCATCATAAAGTCAAGTGAAATGATAAGATAAATAAGCCATAAAGTCAAAAAGCCAGTAAAATATTCACCAAAACTTGATCTTGTTTGTTTGATTTGCTTTGATTGATAAAAGGATTGATTGATAAAGCCTGATTTTAGGAGATACACATACTGGATAAGAATTTGAGTCTGGTTTCGATGTTATGACCATCTGTATAAGGCATGACAGAGCCTAGTTTTAGAAAGACATGTATTGTATAAGACATTGAGTCAGATGTTGTTGATGTGATAACTTGTGTAAGGCTATGTTTGATTGTTTGACAATTTCAATATGTAGGAAAGAATCATCCTGTATAAGACATAAATTGTTTTGTTGATATCAATATTTAGGAAGGACTCATCTTGAATAAGACAAAGGTTGATTGTTTTGATGATGTTTTTCTGCAGGAAGGACACATCCTGTAGTAGACATTAGTTGATCTGTTTTGATTTTTTTGTTTGGAAATTTGTTTGATTTGACTTAGAGACATTGCTGACTTGTTCACCAGATTGATGCATGACTTGATATGATGTGTGGACAAGTAACTGTGTGTGATGAAAAACCCTAAAGGACTGACCTAGTGCGGCCTCGGGGGCTCATCGATTGATGGCCTTGCGTACGTTATACATGCAGAGACCTCGTAGTTCGACGTGACTTTGATTGACAAGACTGACTAAAAATAGAAGACGTGTGTGATAGTGAATGTGATGAACCCTAATGGACTTACCTAGTGTAGCCTCAGGGGCTCATCGATTGATGACCTTCCTACGTTATACGAGCAGAGACCTCATAGTTTGAAATGACCAATGACCTTGTCATATAGACATATGGATTGAATCATGATTTTATACAGACAAACCTAAATGGACTAACTTAATGGCTCAGGGGCACATTGGTAGATGGCCTTGCCTACGTCCAGTCACAAAGGCAACGTAGTTCGACAAATGACAAAGACTGACAAGTGTGACTGACTTTGACTCTATTTTTTGGATTTTTGATATGTTTTGATTTTTGTCTTTTTGAAGTTTTATGATGTTTTTGTGTTTTCTCAGTTCATTTTGTGATGTTTTTTGGATTTTCTTATGGTTTTACGTCTTCAACACAACCAATGTAAGAACCAATACGACACATGTCAAGTGTTTTCACACAGTCGAGTATAGGACCAATTGATTATGAATAGGGTAAAATTGGGGATATGAAATGCACTCGATGTCAATCGTTCCAAGTTATGGATAAGACTACCACTTATTACGAATGGTATGTACAAGGGATGGATAGGAAAGATACGTGATATGTATAGGGAAAGGGGATATGTATAGGGATAGGGGATATGTATAGGGATAAGGACTATGTACAGGGATAAGGGATATGTATAGGGATAAGGGATATGTATAGGGATAAGGACTATGTACAGGGATAAGGGATATGTATAGGGATAAGGACTATGTACAGGGATTAGATTAGAATGATAGTAGACAAAGGAGCAGAGTCAACTACACATGGCGCCTATTTGCCAGGTTTTCACCATGGTACGTATCCAAAGTGCCACCGAAGTGGTTTTCACTATTGGAAAAATTATTTCTCTTTACTACTTTCTAGATTATCTAATTTTTTTGGTGTTACCAAGACACCTGTTTTCTAGGTTTTCACCTTGGTAACGATTTTATTGATTTTTTTGTATTTTTGCTAATTAAGACAAGGCTCTCAAAAGCTATGCTTAGAACTTCTTTAGATGAATACTATTGATTGGAAAGGACAATGGTTCCCCTTCAGAAGTAGAGAGTTGATATGCTCTTGATCCAAAGGCTTCTGTAACAATATACGGTCCTAACCAGTTTGGTTCAAACTTTCCTGGTTTTTCTCTATCTACTTGATTCTTTGGGTTCTCCATTAAAACCAGGTCACCAATGTCAAAGTTTATGTTCAAGACCTTCCTATTATAGCTATGATGAAGGCGATTCTGATATGCTTGGAGATGGTCTAGTGCCTTCTTTCTTCGCTCATCCAGGAATTCTAGCTCATGGAGTCTCGATACTCGGTACTCTTCATCATCAATGTGGCCTTTTGAGGATACCCTCATGGAAGGAATCTCAACCTCAATAGGAAGAATAGCTTCAGAACCAAATACTAGTGAATAGGGAGTGATGCCAGTGGGAGTACAGATACTTGTGCGATAAGCCCATAAGGCGAGATTAAGTTGTAAATGCCAATCACAACCAACATCATTGACAGTCTTCTTGAGGATTCAAATGATAGTTTTGTTAGATGCCTTTGCTTGGACGTTACCTTATGGGTAGTATGGAGTGGAAAAGTGATGTTGAATATGAAATTCATCACAAAGATGGTAGACTTCTTGATTCTTAAATGGGCGGCCATTATCTATGATTATGGACTGAGGGACACCATACCGACAGATGATATAGTTCAAGATAAACTTAGAGATCTGTGTGCCAGTAATGTATGTCATTGGAATAGCCTCAATCTACTTCATAAAGTACTCAGTGGCAGTGATGATGAATTTGTGGCCATTAGATGATGTGGGATGGATCTTTCCTATGAGGTCGAGTCCCCATTGGGCGAAGGGCCATGGTGACGTTATAAGACAGAGCTCCTGTGCTGGCACATGTATCAAGTCTCCATGAACTTGGCATTGACAAAATTTCTTTACAAAGACATATGAGTCCTTTTCCATAGTAGGCCAATAATATCCAAGTCTCATAATCTTTTTGGCTAAGGTGGGACCGCTAGAATGGGAACCACATATACCCTTATGCACCCCTCGCAAGGTTGCTTGTGCTTTATTAGAATCAAGACATCTCAGTAGGGTATTATCTAAGGTGCATCTATATGGGGTGTCTCCGACGATGGTATATTTGGCTGACTTTTGAAGGAATTTCCTACATTGGTTGTTTGACAGGCCAGTGGGTATGATTTCGGCATGAAGGTAGTCATAGACTTCTTTGTACCATGGGGAATCAGGACCAACAATGTCACACACCATTTCAAAATCTGGGATATCGTAGGTTAGGGCCAAAAGCTATTCTACCAAGAATTCAAACTTAGGCATGTTGCTAGGAATGTCTAAAAGTGATGCAATTGTAGCCATAACATCTGCTGCCCTATTTAACACACGAGGTATCTGATGAAATGTGACCTTGTAAAAGTACTCTTTAAAGCTATCAACCATGCATTTGTATGGAGCAAGCTTCTCATCCTTAGTCTCATAATCATCATTTACCTGTCTGATTACTAGTTGAGAATCACCATATATCTGTAGGTTCTTAATTTTCCACTTAACTACCATGTGTAACCCTGTAACTAGAGCTTCATACTCTGCTATGTTGTTAGTACATGGGAATGCAATCCTAAATGACTTAGGGATGGAATCACCCTGTGGTGTGATAAACAGTATACCAGCCCCTGAGCCATGATTTGTATGTGAGCCATCAAAGTACAGTTTCCGTGTTATGTTTGTGTCTATGGTGAATATAAATTCATCAGGAAAGTCTACAACTAATGGATGATCTGCTTGTATTGGTGCATCGGCTAACTGATCAGCAATGACTTGTCCTTTAATAACCTTTCTCTCCACATACTGGATATCATACTCACTAAGTATCATGACCCATTTGGCCAGTCGTCCTGTTAATGCTTCCTTGCTAAGAAGATATATCAAAGGATCTATTTTAGCAATCAACATTGTTTGATGGTTTAGCATATAGTGCCTTAGTTTTTGGGTAGCAAATACTACTGCAAGACATGCACGTTCAATGGTACTATAGTTGAGCTCATAGCCTACCAAATTCTGACTGATATAATATACTACCCTTTCATGACCTTCATCGTCATTCTGTGCAAGCGGTGCTCCAAGTGATGAATGAGTTGCTGTAATATAAAGAATCAATGGTTGTCCTTCAATAGGTGGCATTAAGACTGGTGGTGTGAGTAAATATTCTTTAATCAGTTGAAAAGCCTCTCGACACCTAGCTGTCCATGAAAAGGGTACCCCTTTCTTAAGTAGATGTTGAAAAGGATCTGTCTTATCTGCTAACTGCACTATAAATCTTCTAATGGATTTCAGTCTTCCTTGTAATGTCTTTAGCTGATTAAGATTAGTTGGTGGAGGCATGTCTATGATTGCTTTTACCTTAGTCAAATCCACTTCAATGCCTCTTGTAGAAATGATATAACCTAATAGCTTTCCTGACTTCACTTCGAACACACATTTCTTGGGATTGAGTCTCACTTTATACTTCTCTAGCCTTCGAAATATCTTGTCTAAAATATGTAAATGTTCTTCCCTTGTCTTGGATTTAACTATAAGGTCATCGACATAATCCTCCATAAGAGTGTGTACTAGATCATGAAAGATGGTTGTCATGGCACGTTGATAGTTTGCTCCAGCATTTTTGAGTCCAAAGGGCATAACATTCCAACAATACGTTCCCCAAGGATAGGTGAAAGCTGTCATAGGTTGGTCTTTAGTTGCAATTATGATCTGATTATATCCTAAAAATCCATCCATAAGGGACAACATCTCATATCCTGTTGTCATGTCAACTATCATGTCTATGTTAGGCAAAGGGAAGTCATCCTTAGGACAAGCCTTGTTGATATCTCTGAAATCGGTGCAGATGCGAATGCCCCCTGTTGATTTAGTGACTGGTACAAGATTGGAAATCCAATCTGTATAGTTGATTGATCTAATGAAACCAACGTCTAACA
Organism: Sequoia sempervirens; assembly: GCA_007258455.2. Lineage (NCBI taxonomy): Eukaryota > Viridiplantae > Streptophyta > Pinopsida > Cupressales > Cupressaceae > Sequoia > Sequoia sempervirens. Next base: position 98,211 of record VDFB02178101.1, on the reverse strand, counting down.
TTTTCTTGAGTTTTGCCTTGACTAGTAAAGCAATCTGTGGATGCATTTTCCTCAATTTTTGTTTCACTGGTTTGACACCTGGTTGTAAGGGTAAGTGATGTAGAACAAGTTCAAGATCCAACCTAGGCATGTTTGCATATGACTAGGAAAAATTTATCTCTCTGTGCAAAGAAGTTGTGGAATTCTGGTTGCTCTTCTGTTGTTAATGACGTTGCAAAATAAACCAGTCGAGGATTCTCTTCTATGCCTATGTTGACTTCGACTGATTCTTCAATGAGCATGGGTGAATATTCATGTGCAATGGGGAGAATGTTCAAACCTCCATCCGTAGGCACCTTAAAAGAGGTTTTCTCCTTTAGATGCCTCCTTTATTTTTACTTTTTCATCGTTTAGAGGCACCTTTCGGTTTTCACCTAGAGACTCATCCTTTTTATCTTATTTATTCTTTTTCTCATTTTTGCGACTGGAGGGTTGAAGAGATTCCCCAAAATATGCTTTTTTATCCAAGTCAATGGTAAAACCAGCCTTGTGATCATTGCTAGGTATGCCTTCTCATAATCCCAGGAACTCAGCAATTGCTTCATCATTCTAAAAAATGTCTAAGATGGGTGTGTCTTGTTGGTTCCAATCAATGAGTTGGGGATAAACTAAGGGCATACCATTGTCAGAGTTATCAAAGTTTAATGGGGTCAAGGTAAAGAATGAATTTTTCATATGGTCACAAAAGTCTTGTACTAAGTCTTGTTTGCTCTTAGGTTTAGATCTAGGTGGATTGAGAGGTGGGCCTAATGCCAAGGTTTGGTTATTTGAAATAGATGTATCAGGTTTCCAAGAGGTAGGATCAAGTGATTCCCAATAATAATGTTTAAACCATTCCTCTTTTGTCATATTCTTTGGTGGACATGAATTCAATGGATTTGGTGAGGATCTTAACATTAAGTCAAGTTCTCCAAATACCTTGTCAAGGTCCATGGAAGAGGTAGAGGATAGGGAATCCCACTCATAATCGTTTGAGTCGGGGAGTCACAATAATATTGGTCTGATGGTTTGTGAGATGTCTTAATATCTTTTGAATCATTTACTTCCTCAATTAAGGGTGATGTGGTACTAGGAACACCAATCTGAATCGGTTGAAACCCAAGCCCTAAGCCTTTTGGCCACTGAGAAACAAAGATTGGTTCAATCCTCCTGTCTTGATTTAAGCCTAAACCACTCTGTCCATTATATCCCTTGCTCTACATGATCGTGAAACCTTTTCCATATAGATCTATAGGAATGTGAGCAAGTGAGAGAGGTTCTTCATCATCTTCCCTATATAGCCAAGAGGTCACATCTTTTGTATTTATGGCCTCTTTGCTTAATTCTCCCCATTTAGTGAAAGTTGTTGTGGGAGGAACATGTATAGTGACCATAGATTGTCTCTTATCTGATGTAGGTAAACCGTATGACTTAGGAGGAATCAAATGGCTAACACAATAAGATGTCTTCATGTAATACTCTCCACAACCCTTGTCTTGGATCTCAACCCTAGGAGTGGTAGGAATTGAGGATGAAATAGATGTTCGAGTGAGTGTGGATGGATCAACATAGGGAGATGGATTGGACAATGAAGCCTCTTGGTTTATAGGTACCTGGCATTGGGGTATCTCTTTCAAATTGGTGCAATATTGGAATGGATCTGGGTCACCATCTATAGTTATTTCAGTGCCATTGTAAGGGAATTTGAGACATTGATGATATGTGGAAGGGACCACCTTCATGGCATGAATCCATGGTCTGCCTAGCAGAAGGTTGTAAGGAAGGGTGAGATCCAAGACTTGGAACTTTGTCTCTATTACTGTAGGACCAATTCTGATAGGAAGTGTTACCACCCCCTTTTATTTTCATTCCTCATCATCATAAGCTTTAATGATAATACTTTTGGTTGTGTCTACACATGCTTATGAGAAACCTAATTCCTTAATCAATTTTAAAGTACATAGATTTAACCCTACTCCTCCATCTACCAAAACTCATCTAACTTTGGTGTCATCAACAAGGACTTCAAGATGTAAAGGATTGTTATGGTTTGTCTTTTCAGTTGCGTAGTCTTGTTTAGAAAATGTGGCATGATGATTATTGGTCAAGTAGCCCACCATTTCCTGGAAACGATTGACATCGATATCATTTGGGATAGTGGTGTTTTGTAAAGCTTTATCTAAGATATATCGATGCTTAGGGGAAATACGCAACAGTTCCAAGATTGAGATTTGGGCTGGGGTCTTCCCCAACTGGTCAAGTAGGTTATATTATGACTTGGAAGGCTCTGGTGTTTGCTACGATGGAGGACCTTGGATAGTGATCTTAGTACGGCAAGTGTTGACCGCGCACTCAGGATTTGTATTGATAGTAATGGTATTGATATTCTCATCGGTAGTGCGAAGGTGATTAATGGTTTTGCCACTCTTATAATCATGCTTGATAGTCACATAGTTGGCTGACATATTGGTCTTAGTACTTGAACTAGGGACATCCCCTTTCCCATGGTCATGGATTGGGTCAAAAAAGACTTGATGATCTGTGTTTGATGACTTTTTTTTCTGTCCACTAACTTCGATAATTCTCTTTTCGACAAGATCCTGTATGATATTTTTCAGTTGGCAACAATTTTGTAGGTTATGTCCCTTAGTTCTATGATAATCACAAAAGGAATTGTCATCCCACCAAACTGGTTTAAATTGTCCTGGATCGTATTGTCTTGGCTCTTGAAGCTGTATAAGATTATGTTGTAACAATTGTTTGAATACAGACTCAATAGGTTCCCCTAAGGGAGTGAACTCACATTTTTGAAACCTCCTTTGTTGCGGGCATTGAGTATTTTGGACCATGTTGGGAGGTTGATTAAAAACATTAAGCATGTTGGTAGAAGTGTTAGGTCCTTGTAATGTGATGATTGGTCCTGCTTGTATAGTTTTAGCATCAAATACCCCATCATTGGTGACATTTTTGTTGCGAGACCAAAATATGTTTCTGTCATTGGTGGTGTTTTGCATGATCGGATTTCTATTAGATGTTGATGTCTTAAGTTCTCCTTTTTCAATGAGATCCTTTTCTATTATAACCCCTTTTTCCACTAGTTTTGAAAAGATGTACAACAATGCACCCTTAAGTTACTCCTTAGTTTTGCATGAAGGTTTTCCTGGAACATAGTAACTTTTTGTTTTTCAGGTATCTCAACAAGACATCGGTTGGCTATAGTCCTCCACCTCTGAAAGAAGGCGATAAATGTTTCACCTTCATCTTATGTTGTGTGACACAAGGTTGCTATATTTATCTCGTGGTCTATGTTCATGGAGAATTGCTCAAAAAATTTCTTAGCCAATGCACCCCAAGATCTGATGCCATAGTCTAGACCTGAAAACCACTCTAGTGCAATCCCTACAAGACTTCTTGGAAATAGTCTCATAAGATACATGGGGTCATAAGCGATGTCTATGGACATGGTAGAAAATTCCCTTATATGTTCTATTGGATTCCGTTTTCCATTGTACTTAGGGAGATTCAGTATGACATACCCGTGAGGGAAAGGTGTCATCTACAATGATCTATCAAAGGGAAATGGGCATATGTCCTTTGTTGAAAAGGATTTCTTAGTTGACACCACCATGTTGTCCATTTGTGTTTGTAGTGCATTCATTTGTGTTTGTAAGACGTCAACCTGGGTCAATAATGTGCTGGGCGGGTTATGTGGATCTGTGTATGTATTCTGAAATCCAAGGTCTCATGATGGGTTTCCATTGAACGTTGGTATTTGAGGTGGGTTTGGATTCAAAATGTTGGTAAACATGTTTTGGTATGGAATCTGCATAAATTGAAGTTGACTTGGGATCTGTGTGAACGAATTCTGAGTACCGCTCTGGGAGAAGGGATTCTGATTCAGAATCTGTGTAAATTGGTGTTGACCTGGAATCTGGGAGAATGGATTTTGATTCAGAATCTGTGTGAATGGATTCTGATTGCCATATTGGAATGAGGGAGTGCCTCCTATTTGTGTAATCTGCGGTATAGTACTAGTGACCTAAACACTAGGTATGGCCATCGACTGTGGTATGGTACTTGTGACACTAGCATTAGGTATGGCTATTGACTATGGCATGGTACTCGTGATACTAACATTTGGTGTAGAAGCTGATGTTTTAGCTCTTTTATTCCCAACAAGAGGATCGAAGGGAGTGGACGATGATGCCCCTACAGTGAAATTAAATCTTGATGTCATGCCAGACATACCAAATGGAGACGTATGGATTGTTGTACTTTGTGTAGGTGTTCCAGATGGTATGGTTGTGCTTACTTGAGGTATAGTAGTACTGGCAGTTGTTGTGTTTGTCCCTTGTGTAGGTTGAGCCTGTAAGGTGCTAATATCGAATCCTGTAGGTAAAGTAGCACCTTTAGCTAGCAATTTGGCTAAGTATCGTTGATGATCGTTTGCTAGGTACTCATCTACAAAAGAGGCAAACTCAGAGTCCTATGTAGCAGCCTCTATTTCTTTTGTTGTAATGTGCCCTTGAGTGTTTCTAGTGGTGAATTTTTCTAATAAAGTCTTGTGAGGTCTTGAGGAAAATGGATTGATGAATTCATTTGGGTTTGACATATTTTCTCTTTCTCTTCTCTTAGACCTAGTTTTAACCATGTAAGATAAACTCAATATGCAAGGAATGCAAAACTATGTCTATGGATAGTATGACTCTAGTCTATGTTTTTTGGATTTTCTGAATGCAAAATGAGGAATGTTCTAATCATGACAATATCTAAAGATGCAAAGTCTAAGAAAGATTCTAAGGAAATTAATTCTATAAACCTGAGACGGGGGTAACAAGTACCTAAAGTCTAACCATATCAATTTAGTTATGTCAAGGAACCAATGTAGGATGAGGATCAAAGACAAGTTGAGTTTCCTAACTAGACTGATGAGCTAGGAGGAATCTCTGTAGGACAAAGGATAAGATGATAGGACTAAGTTCAATTACAAATTTCATTGACGCTATGATTTTTCTAAAGTGTAGATGGTGGACCTATCCTAAAGTTTGTAAAACTGACCTTCCTAGAAGTTTAAATCTAAAGGCTACTCAAAGATGAAAGTAAAACTCAGAATCTGAACGACTATAGTAATGACTAAATGATATCTAAAGGATGCAAAATTGAGAAAATTGTTTCAGGTTTCTATCCAAGGACTAGTAAGACAAATCAAAGACTGGTATGACAGTGTTAACTAGATAGTGACTGTGAATTCTGGTTTTATAATAATCTAGCAAATGCGTCGTGAAATTTATCAAATGAGGTTATGTTTCACAGTTGCAATTTTCTATCAATTAGTTGCATGTTTCTGGTAAAGTTTAGTGTCTGAATCTAGCAGATGTGGTTAAGTTTCTATAGATGCAACTCGTAATGACAATTGCGACTCAAACTGTAACAGATGCGGTTTTCCTAAACTTACGCACTGGTAAAATTTATGCGACAGTGGCAAATGCATTGTTTGAAATTGCAGTTGTGGCTCACCTTTTCAGATGCATCACAGAATATCACAAGTGTGGTTTTCAAAGATAGATGTGGTTTTTGACAAAGAAAATGTGAGCTAATTTGGCAGATGCGACTCTAAGGTAAACAAATGTGACTCGACAGAACAATTGTGACTTTCTGGTGAATAGTTGCGACTGTTGTATTTTCAGTGAATTGAGATATAAAACTGACGCTATTTTCTCTGATCAAGTTCTGGAAAACAAAGACAATCATAAGACAAAGTGTTTTCAATTTGATTTTGGACTCAAAGAACATTTAATTTGACAACAAACAAGTACATCCTAGGCTATGAAGGACAATATTTACTGATTTCTCACTTGGGTTTCCCTAGCTACGCTTATTCAAGGCAGATGATTAGTAGCTTGACCCCTCTGGCTCCCCTCCATGACTCATTAACGTCATTCAGGGAAGCCAAGCTACAGTACCCATAAACATCCCAAGGCATACCTTCATCTCTACACATGAACTGTAAGAATATGAGACGACTTCATAGGTCTGACTTGCTGCACCAGTAAATAGAAGGATTTTTGACACTACAAAAAAATGTGTTTAATTAGGGCATTCCATTCGTAGGGCATGATCTATGCAGTGAGAGTCCCCTTTCGAATCCATCTCATCAGAACCATATGCGTGATTCTTGGGCTTTCCCCAAGAATCCACTTTTATATACTGGTTGGAAGTCCCTTGAGTTCATGGTGCTATCGGTCTGAGTCGTCCTGGGGTGAGTACTTTTTCCCACCAGAACAGGCCCAAGTTCTAGAGTTGGTAACCGTTTCTCTTACACCTAGCATCGCACAGATGCGCAATGGGAGAGGATACTTTGATGTACCAAATCATGAGGGTAATAACACAAATGTGCTTTCGCACCAAACACAATATACACTTGTTAATTTTAATCCAAATGAAAGATTTGCTATACTACCAAACAATCTATTTCAAAAATTTAACTAGGGTCTTCGACATGCGTTATGTAGAAAGATTCGTTAGTAATTTGATATTGGTATTTGACTATCGATCTGCAAAAACTTCATTAACTCCTCAAGACACACGCTAAAAACAAGAGATTAGCGAAAATAAAAACACGAAATAAAACTGTCAATTGAAAATCTAAACCTAAAAATTTACCAGTCAGATGCGTCATTTTCTTTGTCAAATGCATCATAGTATTTTACCAGTCAGTTGCAGCTCAGAAAATGACAGATGCATGATTCCTTTTCAGATGCATCGTTTTTGATCGTAGATGCGGTTAAGAAAGTCAATTAAGTCATTTCGACAAGCTGATGCATCTCCGAATGTCAATTGCGGCATTTCGTCAAAATGATGTGTCTCTGAATGTCAATTGTGGTGTTTTGTCAAGATGATTTGTCATTCTTTACCAAAAACTGCAAAATCAAAATAAAAGTCTATGGATACGCAAAGATGGTGTCTTCACGTTGGGTTCACCAAATGTAACGTCTAGAAAATGCAGAAGAAAAGAATTAAAAGAACACACTCAATGCGATTTAAATTATAATGCAATCTAAGCTAAGCAATAGAGAACAAAGGAAAGTCAAAACATAAATAAACTGAACAATCTCGCCCAATATGTACATAATTCCATGTGTCATCTCGATTGCCCTTCTCCATTTTTCCATTGTAGTATAATTGCCCTCAGATTTCTCGTATGCAAGTATAGCCTATGATAGTGATTTAGCAAAACATCAAAGATTCAAGATAGTTGCTCCAAAAAGTCATAAGATTTCGAGAGAGATTGGAATAAAGAAGAATAGATCAATTTATAGAAAATTGATCATTCGAATGACAGGTCAGGATTGAAAGATCAATAGACGATTGAGATCGACAGATTATACATGCATTCTGATAACTGTCAATAGTGACATGAGTGATACCAATTAGAAATAGAAACAAAGATTAAATAAATGATTTAATCTTCAAGTTTGGTATTCGAAAACAAAAGAATCATCTTTGCATGATAAATATAAAGATTGATTAAAGCAACTCTTGTTCGAATGCACGCACAAGGTTTAATTAATTAAATAAGAATATTTAATTAATCTACATGTACACGCAATTGAGTTAGCACTGGATGATTGGATGATTTGACGAAGAGATTACTCGAGAAAGCCACTTAGACATTAAATCAAGAGTTAACTGAGCAATTTAAATAGATGTCGAGTTGAGTCAAAGTGAATACTTAGATAATTTGCACAATTATCTAAATATAGAGGAATGCGTTGAAATAGGATTTATGAATTAAATAGTTCATTTAATTCAAGATTTGATATTTGAAGAATAATTAAATAAATAAGATTTATTTAATTAAGTGACGAAGAGGTTTAAATGAATAATTAACTAAATAAAGAATTTATTTAATTATAGTTGAAATATGATAAAAGGGTAAATTAAATAAAAGTTTATTTAATTGAAGAAGAAGGATAAGGTTAATTAGTAACATAATTAAATAAAAAGCGTTTATTTAATTAATCAGATGGAATAAAGAAAAGTGTGAATTAATTAAATAATTAAGATTATTTAATTAATAGTAGAAATGAAGACCTTAGAGAATAATTAAATAATTGACATTATTTAATCATGACCATGGAAGAAATATGAATTATTAAGAACTATTAAAGTCGTAGGCCTAGACCAGATTTCGGTGTCTATAGGACCAAGCATCACATAAACTAGAGTGGGTAAGGTAACGAGTCCCACTACAAAGGCAAGATTATTGTGCCCAGGGCTTAACGACTAGCGTTATCAAATCCACGAATGTACAAAGAAGTAGCTAAAGAAGAAGAGAACTTTAATTTTAGGTAAAAGATCCATAGTGCACATGTTGAGAGTTGAATCAGTGTCAATGAGGGTACACCTACCAATGTTATTGACACTAACTATAATTGTCAAAGGGTCTGCTTGTTTATGTTGGAGTTAAAATGAAACTGAGAGGGGGGGTGAATCAGTGTCTTAACATATTTGACCAATTTTCAAAAATTCATAAACATAGCTTAGATTTGATCTCAATATTACTTTGATTAATGCATTCATGAGTTGAATGTAATCATTCATAAACAGAATTGAGAAAAGTAATAATCCCAACAGTGAATCGAAACAACAACAACACTATAAAGCAGTGAGCACACAAAAGAACAAAGAGACACAAGATTTTGCCGAGTGGAAAACCCTCCTGGGGTATAAAAACCACTCCTGAAATGCCTTGCAAGCTTAATATTTTTAATCAACTGTTCACAATGCCTTATAGGCTGATTTTTGAGCACCCACTCAAGGAGCACCAACCCCTCAAATTATATTTCTAAAAAATAATCATGTCTTAGAGGATCTTTATGTTTTCAGTTAAGCTCATAACTCTTTGTTTTCTTGTCTACAAAATACCCTAAGGATTCAATAATTGAATCCTTAAAATATTACATAGGAAAGAATATTACAATATATCTCTGCATCTTTGTTTTTTGGATTTTTAATACAAAGTATTTCAATACATTTTTGATACAGCCAAAGAACAATATTCTAGAATTACAACCAGAGAAAGTACACTATTTTCAACACAGGTTTTTATATACATTTCAAGTATGTTTGTCATGAAGAAATCTTCAAAATGCGTTTTTGACAAGAATTTGAAACTCTCTTGCTAATTTTAGAATATGAAGTTGAATAATGATAATCTGTAGATGATGGTAAAAATCAAGAGTAACGCCTATCTAGAGAGCTTTAATTTCTGCGTTGAATCGAGAGATTTCAAATTGTAACTGATAGATTTTCATCAAAACCACGACTGCCCACAAGCTGAGAACCATAACCTCCCAATTCTCAAAGAATATTTTTCCATGTAACCGTTCTGAGATTTGATGTCAGCCTGCAACTATACATAGAAATTCACATGTCAGCCACAGTGACAAAGTTTGTTAATCGTTTGCCGAGACATCCAGATAGTCCTGCCGAAGGCAATTGAATTGCCAGACATTCCCCTTATTTATTGCTTTTTCCATGACCCATCAGAGTTGGGAAGACCTCTCGCAGACCACATTATGTTTCACCGAAAGCCCTTTTATCTCTTATGTGTCGCTGTGACATTCTGCTGTCAGAGAGACATTTTGTAGATTTCATTATGTTTCACCGAAAGACCTTATCCATTCTAAGTCATTGTGAAAAAAACACACTCTCACAAAGATGTATCCTTCATCCACCTTTGCTAAGACAATGCATAGTCGGGGTGACTTCTCGTAGAGCATCCTGTGTCTTACCGAAAGCCCACATGATCATTCCTATTCGTCGTGACATATCGCTCTTAGGGAGACCTCATATAGATAATAATTCGTTATACCGAAAGCCACCCACCATCTTGTGTGTCGCTGAGACAAGTCAGATCCTATGCCAACAAAGTCCTTTTGTGTTGTATTGGTGAGACCGGAGGTCACTCACCGAGACCTCACGCCGAAAACCCTAACTCTTACCGAGATGTATACCTTTATGTTGTCAGTCGGTATAAGAATTCAAACTCGCCAAGACCTTTCTTCGTTGCACATGAGTCATACTGAAATGTTCCTTTTGTTTTATGCATCACTGAGACATATCAATGTTGGGGAGACCTCTCGGAGAGCACACTATGTCCTACCAAAAATATTTATCCACTCTAAGTCACTGAGTCAATACCAACCTCTCGCTGAAAGCCCCTCATAAGACTTAGTTGGCAAGACCTGATGAGTTCGCTATGACATTACACCGAAGCTGAGACCTCCTGCTGATATGCAATGTTTCCACCGACGGTCAGCAAGACTAAAGTAAGTTCGCCAAGATGTTACAATGAAGAAAAACCTCTCGCCGATGAGCACCCTTTGTTGCTGGTCAGGGAGACATGATGAGTTCACTAAGACATCATTCCGACGATATAACTCATGTCGATAGGGATCACCCTCTATCGCCGAACCATGGAGAAGTCCAGCCGAAAGCTGCGTGTATGTAAAATCAAATCATCATGACATTAGAAACATCTTGCCGATAGGCAACACAAACGTTTATCAGAAAAAATGGATAGGGGAGACCCTAGCATTCTCACACCAATATGTTCTTTTTCTGTCACCGAAACAATGTACAAAAGATAACCTGTGACTACACGAAGCTCAAATTGATCAGTACCAAAAGATATTAAAATTTTAAATGTAAACTGTCCACTGAATGCCAAGACAAGTAAACCATATAGAAAAAATAGTACCAAGATAAAGCATGAGAAACCAATCTGAAACTGTCAACAAGTAGAATCAACTGAAAGGGATTTTGTCATCAAGGACAAACCATATGATCACAACTGAGAACCAACAGTTTCTACACATCTGGGGGTGGAAGTTCCTATAGATAGAACATGATATTTGGTGAATCCACATGAATATGATCCATCAACGGATTAACATCCACCAACCTAGTGGAGGTAGGCAAGAGGATTTTTTACAAGGCTTCTTAAAGTATACCTTGAGAAATCGACACAGTTTGAAGAAAATCCCAAAGTGAGAGCTTGGCCGGAGTAACACAGAGTTGCTTGACAAGATCATAATAGCCAGTTTCTTTAGTAGCGAGTTTAGGTGCCGAAGGAAGGCGTGATTGAGAAGGTGGTAAAGAATTAGGAACCGAAGTATGTTAAGATGCAGGTACAAAATATTGTTGTTTCAAATTCTACTGATTTCTTCTAGTGTTATATGTGTGTGCCACAACACTATAAGAAGAAGAATTTATAGCTTTCAAAAACCTTTTATACAAATCCATTGAGTCATTATGATATGGGACCCCACAGATAAAATTAATTCTCTTAGGTGAAGGGCTAGCTAGAGTCAAGTAAACAACAAGTCTCTTAGGATTTTGAGGAGCCACAAAGACTACAATACATTTACCGACCTCCTAGCTTATGAAGAGGAAGTAGATGTTTGGGATGAAGAAATTTATTTTGGAGATCTGCGGATAGGAGAAGATGCTTCTAAGAAATCATACAAAGCATTTTCTAACATATTGAAATCTTTCTTAGAAAAAGTGCTATCATAGACATTAAAACATTACATAAAAATATCCAACATGGTTCATGTCGGGTTCACCAAAATGTAGAGAAGGGGGATCCACTACTCATGAGTTTCTTGCTTCCCAAGAGAATCCTTAGGAATGGACTACCCTAAACTACCTCGAGTTTTTTTTAATTGAACTAGAAGGAAAAATGAAGAAATTGTAAAGAATAACTCAAAGGATAAATATTAGATAAAGTGATTGGATAGATAGCTTCACAAACCAAAAGAGTAGGATACTAGTGTAACACCCTACCACGTAACCCTAGAGGATGATGCAAACACAATGAAAGCGTAACAATTTTTTTTTAAAGTGTAATTAATAACAAGTAAAGTGAACTACACTTAACACATACATCCTCTAAGGTACACAACATCGCTTACATTCAAGGATGTATGCGTTAAGTGTAGTTCACTTTACTTGTTATTAATTACACTTTTAAAAAGAAGATTGTTACGCTTTCATTGTGTTTGTGTTGTCCTCTAGGGTTATGTGGCGGGGCGTTACACATGGTATTGCTTATAATAACAGTTATCATAGTTCGATTGGCATTCCTCCTTTCCAGGCATTGTATGGATGACCATGTCAGAATCCTTTGAGTTGGGATTGGTTAGAGGAAAAAGTTCTACTGGGTCCAGAGATGCTTGAGGATATGGAGTAGCAAGTGATCCATATCAGGGAACATTTGGTTGCTGTATATGATAGGTAGAAAAAGTATGTAGATGCACATTAGGTGGATTGCCAGTTTGTAGTAGGTGACCGATTATTTTTCTGAGTGCATCCATGAAAGAGTCCAATATGATATGGAAAGGGATCTAAGCTTGCACCTCACTTTGTTGGGCCATTCGATATTCTTGAGAAGATTGGGCCAGTAGTGTACCGTCTTACTTTGTTGCCCAGTCTCTTGTGCATACATGACGTATTTTGTGTTTTAGTATTCAGGCCTTATCACCCTAATATATCTCACATATTTGATTTGAATGCCTTATAGGTAGAGGATGGGTAGCTGGATTTGGAGCTCATGGCCATCACATAGCACATGAGACTCGCCCTTAGGGGAGGAGATATTGAGTAGGTTAGGGTCTAGTGGGATCCTAGTGATGATACTTAGGCTACTTAGGAGGATGCAACTAGGATGAGGGAGCTCTATCCCTATTTGTTCGCAGGCTTCCAAGAGTAATCCTAATCCTAGGGGGGAGGATGTAGCACCCCTCCAATTTGCTTATATTTTTAGATAGTTCTTTTACTTTGATAGACCATGATACTATGTTGTTGTTATTTGATCGTTGACATTGAAGCGATGATGGTTTTTATATTGAGATGTGATGGTACACTATATGGATGATTATTGATTATGACATGCTTTCTAGTTAGCATAGTTGATTATTTGAGTTAATATTGATATATGCTCATCTGTAGTTAATTGATGTTTTAGTTTCATCAGTTTTGATGTGACACTGTATTGGTGAAGGGAACATGATTGCATCACTCGCTTGCGAGTGCCCTATGATTCCACAATTTTCTCTTCACGGTGTGTTTGTTTCATGATTTATATATATATGTATGACATATGTTTTGATTGTAGGATTGTAGGTACAAGACATTGACTCCACCTGGATTCACACGTTTGAGTGTGTCCATTACCCAATGGTATAGTTGATTGGGAGATAGTAACTATATTTCCTTGTCAAGCCACAACCCTAGTCATAGTGTGTCATCAGTATTTGTTTGGTTTTTCTGAGTTGTCATGTTGTCCATGTTTGCCTTTTCATTTATTTATTTTGCAAGGTATGTTCTATGGGAAATTATTGTTAATTAATGTTTATAATGGTTTTTAGTGATTATTTAATTAATTTCGATTAATGTTGTTAGAAGCTTTATATTTGATTTAATTAATTAAATTAAATTTATTTTGTAAAGTGACTTAATCTTTGTGATTAAATTTATTTCATAAAGTGATTAAATTAATTAGATTAAATTTAATTAAAAATTAATATGTGAATTATGAATTATGAAATGTATAAATATCTTGTAATTATCTTAGAGGAAATATCTGTGATTTGGTTGAAAAGATATTTTATTTGTGACATGTGTTAGAAAAATTAAATATTGTTATTGGGAATTAATTCTCAGAGAGATTAATTGTATTAACTGTAAGAGGAAAGAGGCTACTTCACGACAATGAGAAAAGATATTTTTGAAAAGAGGTTTTTAAAATTGGAAGAGGTTGTTAATATTGGTTGTTGAAAATTGGGGAAGAAGTTCTCAGGAAATTTTGGCTCTGGTTTTGTTTTCATCTTTTTGGAAAAGTGGATAATTTGGAAGAAGCTTTGGTACATTGGAATTTGAAGGTGAAGCTCTACTTCAAACATCTTTTCCTCAAGCTTCTAGAAATAGGTTCCTTAATTGTTATTATTGATATGCAAATTGGAAAGATTGCCTGTATAAGAAGAATATTATATTTGTTTAGAAGATTTAATATATGTTGAAAATTTGAAAGATTTTCCGTGTTTGGAAAATTGCCGTAAAAACTTTAGAGCTTTTGTAGAATTTGATTTAAAAAAAAAAAAAATTCCCAAAATGATTTTGTAGAGAAATTTGAAAACCTCTGTAGGAAATTGTTTTTAAACAATAGAAATCCCAAAGGGAATACAATAGAAGATTTGGAAAATCTTTGTAGGAATGGATTTAAAATCTTCCTGTCAATTTGTGGAAAATCTCGTTTGTAGGGGAAAAGATCTTCCTATAGAGTTTGTTGTTTTCTTCCAATTAATTTATTTGGCTTGGGAAAAATTATGACCCTCTAGTGAATTTGAAAATATCCTCCAATAGAAAATTTTGTTTGAGCAGTCGATGTTGCTCTCCTTTAGTCATCCCCTGTTTGATTCCCTTTATGCTTGTTCAAGCTTTATGTAAAGCGACATGTTTGAAAGCATTAGATCCTCCTACGTACTTCTCTTTAGCTACACCCATACCTTCTTTTATCACCTATCTTTCATGCCAGTATGTCCATTTGCTTTAACCATCACCCTCTCCTCACATCTTTATCTCCAGACAAAAGATTTTAGTTTCTTGGGTATTGGTGTTGCACTCTTTTGATATGGTTGTTTAAATTTAATGTTCTTCTACCTGTTAAAGCTCTATTTGTTTCATTCTAACAGGCTGATCCCAACCATATTCCTTGATTACTTGGGGTGGGATTTTAAATTGGAATTATGTGTGTTATAGGTTGAAACTGATTGTGGCATCATTCTTTGTCATACAACTTGCAATCTACAATTTTTTCTTCCTTTCCGTATGGAATCTTACTACCTCAGATTTTGATTATTGCCAGCTTAATTATCCAAAAGGCGTTTCCCTCTCTCTCTCTCTTCTTAGCTTTAATATTTACGTAAGATTGAAGCTTTTGTTATGGTTTTTGAGTGTTTGATTTACAACTCATGTTACTCCAAGCTAATGGCGTTGCAAATTAGAGGAAACTCCTGCCTATTCCTTGATTGGTGGCCGCCCTGGATAACTCTTATCACTTAGACTTTATTTTAAATGTTGGAATTTTCCAATCGACTATTGTAGATGAGTAGTTCCTCCTTGAAAATGTGCTTTTGTAAATCATATGTGGGTCTAAGCTGTAGCTTTGCATGCTTAATATGACACTGTATTGCATGGTGTGTAACCCCTATTGTGTGCGTGCAATAGTAGGTGTTAGTCTTTTGTATTATATTGAAGTGGAAATTGGAATTAAACAATTAGATTTAATTTCCTTATTGTTTGTAAATGAAAATTATATTAAGTTGGTTTATTTCAAGCAATGTATTATTGTTTTCTTGAGATGGAAATTGGATTTAGGAAATCCTAATGGTAGCTTTATTCCTTGCCTAAATTGCCTATTAAATTATGATTTCTTTTGTTCTTGTAAGTTTGGAAAATCGGTTAGTCATGTATGTAAGTCTTCTAGGTGATGTTATTTTATGAGGGGGTTGTTGTGATTTATGGTTCAGCCCTTTGATTTCCCTTGGGTAATGCACTTGGTTGTAATTTAGTTAAACACCCGGTTACCACAAATGGGGATGTGTTGCCTCTTATATTTTGGATTGGGATTTAATATCCGTTGTGTGCACTTTGTTTACCCTTGGGTTTTGGATTCGATCCTTGTACTATCAGTAGGGGAGTGGCTCTCAATGGGGGCCAACACACAAAGTGGTGCCAGGGTAACTCATGTGAGAGTTAGTTAATTTAGTGGAAATTAAATAATTGTATTAGGGGAAAGGGTAGCTTAAATCATATAACTTGTTAATTGTACCTCGCTCATGGGCTCAAGGGCTTGCTTAGATTTTGGATGAGACGGGAAGGCCTAGAATAGCAAGATCATTATCTTGTCCCTTTGAAAGATAATTGATTCCACATCGGTTTGCATGTGTGGCCGGGGGTCGTGAGAGGCTACCAGGGTAACCCAAGATGGGGGCCGGGGCCTAGGAATATCTGTCAGGGTAACCCATGCAACTTTGTGACGACACTCCTCATATGACAATAATATGTATTGTTTAGTTGATATACCTAATTATTTTACTCTGGAAGCAATGTAACCTTTAGGTATGTATTGCTCTTGTATGGTATAGTGTTGTGTGTTTCCTGTGCCTAGAGGTTGTTGGTTTTTCCTAGGAAGCCCTTTTACTATCTCCTAGCATGGGGGGTGGGCCTTTGAGTACCACTTGTTTGGGTGGAACGTGCACCTTACACTGTTGGGTTCTCGTTTCATGTTTGTGATGGCAAGATCTTCCAGATTGGAGAGCTCACGTGTACTAATTGCTTTGTACCATTTTTTATGTTCTTTTGCATCAGTTGGATACTTTGCATATGTGCTACTCCTCATTTGTATTCAAGGAGGATTCTTGTATCAATGCAATTGTAACATTATTGTATGATCTTCCTCATTTTGAAAATGAGTCTTGTAACTGCTTTATGGAATGAATGCAATCTATGGATGATTCTTTAATGTACTTTGTATCTAATGGGATGAGTTTAATGCTTTCGATGTATGATATTTATTTCATGAGTATTATTTATATGCTATGGATTAGTTTACTTTTGTATATTATAGGATTCGAATGTAAGCGTTGTTGCATACCTTAGAGGATGTATGCGTTAAGTTTAGTTCACTTGTTAAAATTACACTTTAAATTTTTTTTGTTATGTTCCATTGTGTTTGTGTTGTCCTCTAGGGTTACGTGGCGAGGCATTACAACTAGGATCTCTATCACATAAGGAGTAGCTCTCAGCCAAAAGATGACAACGTGGAATTACATGCTAGTGCATTGTGTTGGAGTCCAAGAGGCACAGTGGCATCTTATACGAGCAAAGTGCTAAACTTCCAAATATAAATACTACTGACCCACTAACTAACTCAGATTTGAGATCCATCTATTTCACTAAAATGACAAAAAGTAATAAATACTAGAAAAGACAAACAAGAGAAAAGATCTAACTTACAAAGGGTCTTGCATTTGAGGTCTTCCTCCAAGCTTCACTTGGACAACCTACACACAAGACGAACAAGGAAAAATATTGGGGTTGTTTCGGGGATTGCTATATTCAAACCCCTGTTTTGGTGTTCCCACCTCCATAGACAACTAGATAGATAGAAAAGGTGGAAAAAGTAAACAAGCACAAAGTGATAAAAGCAATCCCTGCTCAAGGAGGAGAACTTGTATCAGGAGATAGAAAAGTAACAAGTTATCTATTAAAAAGTAAACAAGCACAAAGTGATAAAAGCAATCCCTGCTCAAGGAGGAGAACTTGTATCAGGAGATAGAAAAGTAACAAGTTATCTATTCACAAATAGAAAATGAGCAAGAGAGTGTTACCAATAGTTAGTGGCCCCCTCTTGACTATACGAATGCACCATTGAATGCTTGCAAGAGAGATTTGGCTGTTTGAGGGACCTCAATCCAGCAAAGATTCGCTATAAAAGGAAGATTGAGAAGAGAATGAAGTGAAAGTGAGAGAGAGAGACCAGAGTTAGAATGAGAGAGTCTCCAAAATGAGAGCAAAGAGGAAGTTTTGTGTTACTACATGGGTGAGAGGAGCTATTACTCTCAAAACTTAGAGAAATGTAGGGACATTGTGTAGGCATCCAACTCATCATTTTTTGGGAAATGAGTTGGTGGGCTGCTATCGCTTTGTCATCGGTCCTCATGGAGTGGAAATCACAAAATTTTGACCCATAAGGTTCTTTTCATAAATGCAAATAGGTACAGTAAATGAAGGTTCAAATGTGCAAATTTGAAATTTCCCCATGGTACAATTTTACAATATTACACAGTTGTAATGGATATGCATTCATGATTGAAAGATCTATGAAGATTCTTGTCATATCGTGAGAGTTTAGTTTTATACAATGAAGATGTTCCATTTTACCGTTATGTTTAGTTGATTCAAGTAGCACATATTTGGTTTGTATTGTGGGAACAACAACTTGAGCAAGGGCCACTCAAGGTACTATTTACCCACCTTTAATTTTTGTTAGAATAAATGTTCATTTTAGTAGATTATTCATTACACACATGTGAATGATATCTTAATTTTACGATTCACCTTTTGTATTGAGTCTTTGAGTCATCCTCCGAAGTATGTCAAGTAGTTAGGAGTAAGAGTTAGCAGTGTTAATGAAGTTGTAGAGTTTAGGTTAGCAGATATCAGTTATAGTGCTAAGTTGAAAGTACCTACAACATTAGTAGTAGACTAAGTTATTTCCCTTATTTTGCAGTTTATGCTTTATTTTCCTTTTACAATCTTTACTGTTGTCCTATATATGTGTAAACCACCTATACTAGATGATATAGGTTGTGTAGAGTTTGTGAATGCACATATAGTTCCAATACCATAAAAATATTACGAAGCCCTGGTTTGTAATTAAATGAAGCCTTAACAATATTTTAGTGGATTGTTCAACTAGGAACCTTTCCTCTAAATTGTGTGTCTAACACCAAGCTGAATAGAAATTAATTGGGTCTTATATTTTTTGGCACTATTACCAGGGATGGTCCTACATTCAGGATTCTATGAAATTAGTAGTAGACTAAGTTATTTCCCTTATTTTGTAGTTTATGCTTTATTTTCCTTTTACAATCTTTACTATTTTCCTACATATGTGTAAACCACCTATACTAGATGGTATAGGTTGTGTAGATTCTGTGAATGCACATATAGTTCCAATACCATAAAAAGCTTATGAAGCCTTGGTTTATAATTAAATGAACCCTTAGCAATAGTTTAGTGGATTGTTCAACTAGGAACCCTTCCTCTAAATTATGTGTCTAACACCAAGTTGACTAGAAATTAATTGGGTCTTATATTTTTTGGCACCATTACCGGGGATGGTGCTACATTCAGGATTCTCTTGTGTCATTTCAAGCTTTCATAGTTAGAATTTTTTCTTCAACATTAGGGTAATTAAGTTTTTAGTTATCAATACAAAAATTCTTTACTAAAAATGAGTAGGATTTGTTGATCCAAAGAGTCACAGCTATTGTATGTGGAGGTGGCGAGATGCTCTAGGAAGATTTCTCCCTTATACACACGAAGCTTTAGAGGATACTGGTGATCATAGTGAACATAGTGAGGGTATTCCTAAAGAATAATATTCCCTAACACAAATATCCACATCAAAATAGAGGATACATCCCACACACAAATCATCACCATGGCTGATGCTGTAGTGGAAAACCCACCAGAGCATGTATCTTTTGAGTTCCCCATTGCCAACCAGGAGAGAGCAACTGCATTGAAGAACATACCTCTTTCAACATTACCTATCTTCTATGGGTTGGTCATAGAGGACCTAGATATATTCCTATTTGAGTTTGATGTGTGTGTAGAAGCTATGATTACACTACAAATTCCCATAGGCTCAAACTTTTTCCAACAACCCTGAAGGATGTTGCTCTAATATGGTTCATGGGTTTAGGAAGAGATGTTGTTCCTAATTGGAATTGTATGAAGACAAAATTCTTGGAGAAGTACCAGGACTACTATAGAGGAATTGACAAAAAGAGAGATGACATATTTAGGATGTCACAAAAGGAGGATGAATCTTTGGAAGACTACATGGAAAGGTTCCAATTTTTCCTTGAAAATTCCCACCAAAAAAACTCTCTCAGATGAGTTTTTGAAGCTTATATTCTTAATGGGGATTGTATGGATGCACTTAACCTCATTTGGGCAAGATATATTTCTCAAGCACCATTTGAGGAGATTTGCAAGGCATGCAGGAACTATTCAAGGTCTTTCACCAAGAAAGCTAGAGGAGAAAGGCATCTTCCATCATCAAACCATTCAATGGAGTCTCTAGAGTTGAATTGCGTAATCTGTTGTCCAACACAAAGGAGGATATTATCAGCCATCTAGCAACACAACTAGATATTCTCCATATAAAAAAGAAGATGAGGTAGAAGCAACTCTTATAGAATACTACCCACATTGTAGACAAAGGACTAGCTGCAAATGCAAGGTGGAAAGTACCTCTAAGGGGACATCAAAATTTCATGCATTGGAAGGAGAATATGGAAAAGTATTGTAGATAGCTCAAAGGAAATGATGGTAGCCAAGAAAAGGTATGCCCCAAGATCCTTTGAATTATAACATGTTATTTCTTGGAAATAATTAAAATCTTCCTAATTGGAATCCTTAGTCTTGGGCCAATATGCAAAAACAACAACAAAAAATTCCTCAAACCAATTGGAACCAACAACAAAAAAATATGTGGCCATCACAAAATTACCAAGGACCTAACTATAATTCCCAATGGCCACCCCAACAAAACCAATGGCAACCCTAATGGAAAAGAGGCTAGCAATGACAAAACCAAAACATGAATTACCAACAACCATAGCAGCCCATGTAGCCACAACAACAAGCCATTATGCCAAACCAAACAAAGCCAACACCACATCCAACTAGAGCACCTCAGCTGCCAACCCAACCTGTACCTAACCCCAATAACAAGCTTGTTCAACATGCCTACACTAATGAAGTTGTTCAATACCCTACTTATGGGGTAGAGGTGAGTGATGTCCACCTCAAATTAGGGAAGACTTTTTCCGGACCTTCATCCCCTCAAATGATTGAATTAACTGATGAAGAACCCCTAGCAGAGACCTTGGACACTCAACCTAAGGAGCTTGGGTCAAATTAGGTTAAATAAAACCAATCCAAGTCTAGAGCCTCCATTCCCTGAAAGATTAGCAATACAAAGACATCAAACACAAGATGAAACAGACCTGTTGGGACAAATTAAAGATGTTTGTATCAAAATACCCCTTACCTCATGTCCCCATGTGACTACTTAACTCCATTTTCTACTTAAATTTAAGAAGCGGGAGTGTTCCCATGTATAAATTTTATTATTGGGAAAGATAATCTATAATCTTTTCCTATTTTAATGGAGCAATTACTATTTATGAATTGAAGATAAGTTGTGGAAAAAAAGTGGGGGCTGGAAATAAGCAACAACAGCATGTTGCTAAAAATCCACATGGCTCCATAAATTTCTTTCCCTCTTTTTTAATATTTATTTTCATTTTTCTTTTTCTAAATTTTTATTGTACAAATTATTGCTAATATTGTTAATACAAATTTAAGCCGGATGCTAAAAAAATAAGGAAAATTAAGCATTCATGGGGCCATCAACTCCACAAATAACTCCTAAATAAGTTGAGCAGTAGCTGCTAGCCAAAATATACTAAGCAGTTGCATGGGGACTTGCTCTTATCCAAGCCATTAAGGAGAATCCTATCTATACCAAAAAAGTGAGAACTTTGCCTTAAAAATCCTAGTAGGAAGAGGAAAGATCCTTAGATAGTACAAGTCCTAGGATAGCTTGCAAACATCATGTTGGAAAAGATAATTGTTCCCAAGTATGCAGACCCTAGGAATCCTGTGGTGGATGTAAAGATAAATGACGCTCTAATTAAGAACACCTTAATTAACTTGGGAGCAACCATCAATGTAATGAC
The DNA here is from genome assembly GCA_007258455.2 of Sequoia sempervirens. NCBI lineage: Eukaryota > Viridiplantae > Streptophyta > Pinopsida > Cupressales > Cupressaceae > Sequoia > Sequoia sempervirens. The sequence continues at coordinate 76,585 of VDFB02178101.1, read as the reverse complement.
TAAATAAACCATGAAGTTGTTATAGTTAATAGAACTCATACCTACACCCACTATTTTGTAGTTGGCAGAAATGCCCATAGTCAAGCTTGAGGGTATCATTGAAGACTTGGTGATAACATTTGATTCATGGGAGTACCCTGTAGATTTCATGGTGTTGTGGCCAAAGGCTAATCTTGTAGGATACCCCCTCATATTGGGAAGACCATGGTTGACAACAAGATATGCCTTCATAGGTTGCAAATTTAGGAACATGATTATCTCTAATGGGAATGTGGCTAAGAAATCATTCCTCTATCCACCAACCTAGCCACATGCAAACCTAGAATAAAACATTTAGCCTTCCCTAGATGAGGAGGACCAATACTCCTTGCAAGAATTCATGACTAGTGAATGCAATCTACTATTACAACAACAAGATGAAGATGAATTGATAATAAAAATAATGAAAAATGACTATGGTAGCGACCCGCAACATCAAGACTACTTGACATGTTTACAAGATCCTCTGCAAAATATTATCCTTGCTAATTCATTTGAGTCAATTTCCCAAATATTTCATAATGTGTTATTGCTACGCCCTTAATATTAAAGTACATCAGGTTATGAATAGCTGGCTTGTGGCTATCTTAACTCCTAATTAAGTCATATTATCAATATTATATTTTTATTTAGTTGATTAGGTCTGCCTAAGGCTTATGTAGTGTTATCTAAGTCGGCTTGGGTGATATACTAGACATAAATAGGTATATATAGGAGGTTGTGAGTCTTATTTCATCATCATATTGTGAATTGTGTTCTCATTGAAGATATTTGGAGGTTTCCCCCCTTGCAGTGGCTTATTATTCTTAGTTATTATCAAGTATTTGTATTATATTTCATATCATATTCCTCTATTGTGCAAGTTCTTTCATTACAAGTGGTATCAGAGCATGATCTTGGCATCGTAGAGGCAAGGCATTTTCTTAATATTGGAGGTGATTTTGAGAAGAGCATATATTTTAGATTTTGGTAAAATTTTGTCTAATTTTTAAAGGGTTTTTGAAGGAAAATTTCAAGAAGATACACTCTAGATTTCAGAAGAATTGTAGTAGAATTGAGCGAGTTATTATAGAATTAGGGTTTCTACCCATTTTATTTGGAAAACACATATCTCCCACATATTGAAAAATTGTTTTATAATTTTTTTGAGAAATATTAGTGGAAGATACAATCCAATTTTTAGATCAATTGAAGCATAAATAGTTAATTTATGAGGAAATTAGGGTTTTCAAAAAAATTGATCTCAAGGCTACAAATCACCTAATTTTTGGGAGATTTTTATTGGAGTACGACTTAGGCCTTGGTAAGTCACAATGAAATTTTAAAATTATTTTGAATTTATTTGTGTGATTTATTGCAAAATTATTTTCTACCATCATGACGGGCCTGCAACAAGAGGCAAAAATAATGCTACCACACCGAGGAAATCTTCATAGAATGAGGGAGTAGAAAATGAGGATTTTAACCCTAAGGATGAAGAAAACAAAGTAAAGGGTGATATTTCATCATTAGAGAAGAATATTATGGGAGAAATGGGTGAATTGAAATCACTTATTCAAGGTATGTGGTGTAAGGGTGAAGATTCACCTAGTAAGGTGGAAGATAATGATTTTTTTGGATTTGAATTCCTTGGAATTGACTTTGGTTTCAAGAAGGATTCTTCCTTTAACAATCATATGCGAGGAAATTCATACCTAAGTTGGATATGAGAAAGTTTGATGGAAAGGATCCAACCAATTGGCTATGCCAAATGGAGTAGTTCTTTGATATTCATCATGTTCCTAGTAAAAAAAAGGTGGCTATGGCATCATTAAATAGAACCATATCAATTTGTTGGTATCGCTGGTTATGTAATGAGAAGAGAAAAAAGGGTTGTGTGGTCACATGGTCAATTTTCAAAGAGGAAATTTCCACCCATTATGGATATAACTTTATGGATAGCTACTTCTGCCAACTCACTAAATTAAAGAAAATGGGCATGGTCAAGGATTATATTAAGCAATTTCAAATCCTTTCTCTAAGAGTAGAGAAAATGGAAGAATAAAATATGAAAGAACTATTTATAAGAGGTTTAAAGGATCACATAAAATATGAAGTACGATTTTTATTGGAGTTCGACCTAGGCCTTGGTAAGTCACAATGAAAATTTAAAATTATTTTGAATTTATTTGTGTGATTTATTACAAAATTATTTTCTACCATTATGACAGGGCCTACAACAAGAGGCAAAAAGAATGCTACCACACTGGGGAAATCTTCATAGAATGAGGGAGTAGAAAATGAGGATTTTAACCTTGAGGATGAAATAAACAAAGTAAAGGGTGATATTTCATCATTAGAGAAGAATATTATGGAAGAAATGGGTGAATTGAAATCACTTATTCAAGGTATGTGGTGTAAGGGTGAAGATTCACCTAGTAAGGTAGAAGATAATGCTTTTTTTGCACCTGAATTCCTTGAAATTGACTTTGGTTTCAAGAAGGATTCTTTTTTTAACAATCATATGCTGAGGAAATTCATACCTAAGTTGGATATGAGAAAGTTTGATGGCAAGGATCCAACCAATTGGCTATGCCAAATGGAGTAGTTCTTTGATATTCATCATGTTCCTAGTCAAGAAAAGGTGGCTATGGCATCATTACCTAGAACCAGATCAACTTGTTGGTATCGTTGGTTATGTAATGAGAAGAGAAAAAAGGGTCATGTGGTCACATGGTCAATTTTTTAAGAGGAAATTTCTACCCATTATGGAAATAACTTTATGGATAGCTACTTCTTCCAACTCACTAAGTTAAAGGAAATGGGCATGATCAAGGATTATATTAAGCAATTTCAAACCCTTTCTCTAAGAGTAGAGAATATGGAAGAATAAAATATGAAAGAACTATTTATAGGAGGTTTAAAGGATCACATAAAATATGAAGTACAATTTTTCTTGGAGTTCGACCTAGGCCCTAGTAAGTCACAATGAAATTTTAAAATTATTTTGAATTTATTTGTGTGATTTATTGCAAAATTATTTTGTACCATCATGACGGGGCCTGCAACAAGAGGCAAAAAGAATGCTACCACACCGAGGAAATCTTCATAAAATGAGGGAGTAGAAAATGAGGATTTTAACCCTAAGGATTAAAAAAACAAAGTAAAGGGTGATATTTCATCATTAGAGAAGAATATTATGGAAGAAACGGGTGAATTGAAATCACTTATTCAAGGTATGTTGTGTAAGGGTGAACATTCACCTAGTAAGATGGAAGATAATGCTTTTTTTGGACCTGAATTCCTTGGAATTAACTTTGGTTTCAAGAAGGATTCTTCCTTTAACAATCATATGCCGAGGCAATTCATACCTAAGTTGGATATGAGAAATTTTGATGGCAAGGATCCAACCAATTGGCTATTCCAAATGGAGTAGTTCTTTGATATTCATCATGTTCCTAGTCAAAAAAAGGTGGCTATGGCATCATTACCTAGAACCAAATCAATTTTTTGGTATTGTTGGTTATGTAATGAGAAGAGAAAAAAGGGTTGTGTGGTCACATGGTCAATTTTTCAAGAGCAAATTTCTACCCATTATGGATATAACTTTATGTATAGCTACTTCTTCCAACTCACTAAATTAAAGAAAATGGGCATGGTCAAGGATTATATTAAGCAATTTCAAACCCTTTCTCTAAGAGTAGAGAATATGGAAGAATAAAATATGAAAGAACTATTTATAGGAGGTTTAAAGGATCACATAGAATATGAAGTACAATTTTTATTGGAGTGCGACCTAGGCCTTGGTAAGTCACAATGCAAATTTAAAATTATTTTGAATTTATTTGTGTGATTTATTGCAAAATTATTTTCTACCATCATGATGGGGCCTACAATAAGAGGCAAAAATAATGCTACCACACCGAGGAAATCTTCATAGAATGAGGGAGTACAAAATGAGGATTTTAACCCTAAGGATGAAATAAACGAAGTAAAGGGTGATATTTCATCATTAGAGAAGAATACTATGGAAGAAATGGGTGAATTGAAATCACTTATTCAACGTATGTGGTGTAAGGGTGAAGATTCACCTAGTAAGGTGGAAGATAATGCTTTTTTTGGACTTGAATTCTTTGGAATTGACTTTGGTTTCAAGAAGGATTCTTCCTTTAACAATCATATGCCAAGGAAATTCATACCTAAGTTGGACATGAGAAAGTTTGATGGTAAAGATCCAACCAATTGGCTATGCCAAATGGAGTAGTTCTTTGATATTCATCATGTTACTAGTCAAAAAAAGGTGGCTATGGCATCATTACCTAGAACCAAATCAATTTGTTGGTATTGTTGGTTATGTAATGAGAAGAGAAAAAAGGGTTGTGTGGTCACATGGTCAATTTTTCAAGAGAAAATTTCTACCCATTATGGATATAACTTTATGGATATCTACTTCTACCAACTCACTAAATTAAAGAAAATGGGCATGGTCAAGGATTATATTAAGCAATTTCAAACCCTTTCTCTAAGAGTAGAGAACATGGAAGAATAAAATATGAAAGAACTATTTATAGGAGGTTTAAAGGATCACATAAAATATGAAGTACGATTGTTCCAACCACAATCCTTATCGCATGTAATAGTAATTGCAAGACAAGTGGAGACGTATTTGGCTAGTAGGAGACAAGGGAATATAAATTTTAGTGAAAGGAGATATCCTACACATTCACTACCACAACCTACTAGGTTGAATCCACAAAAAAATGAGGAGAAGAGAGCAAAAGGGTTATGTTTCAATTGTGACAAGTATAGTTGAGGGCATAGATGTAGTGAAAAGAAATTGTTTTATATTGAAAGACTAAGTGAGGAAGAAGAGGAGGAACAAATATTAGAGGGTGATAGGGATTTAGATGATGAATCACATGATTCCCAACCAATCATTTCTCATCATGCACTCTTTGGTTTTAGTGCCCCAAAAACTCTTAAGGTAGTTGGGTTCTTAAAGAAGTAAAAAGTAAGCATTTTGATCGACTTGGGTAGTACTCATAGTTTCATCAACAAAAAGTTGGTTACTTATCTAAAATGCTTTATAAATCATGCTCTAGAATTTCAGGTCTTGATTGCAGATGGTGGTACTATTAGTTGTTCTGGAAAAGGTCATAGTATTAAATTATCCATTGGAGATTATCACCTTGATATCCCAATGTATGCTATCTCCATGGGTCCAATAGATATTGTTTTGGAGTACAATGGCTTACCACCTTGGGAACAGTTGATATAAACTTTCAAGAATTATTCATGAGATTCCAATCAGAAGGAAAGACAATAGAGCTAAGAGGGTTGAAGGAAAATTCCCCACAAATAGTTAGCTCTCATCAAATGTAGAAGTTGCTTAAGAAAGGAGTTGATGAATTTGTGGCCTAGTTATGCTCATTAGAAGTCTCTTAATCTAATGCTCCTACCCATCTAGATTTACAAGCAATAATTGAGCATTGCTTAGTGGTTTTTGGAGATATGCCTAAAGGATTTCCTCCTAAGAGGGATCATGATCATGCCATAGAACTAGTTCCAGGGAGGAAACCCCCTAACATTAGGCCTTACTGGTACCTACATATACAAAAAAGTGAGATAGAAAATATTGTTGATGAGATGTTAGAGGCAAGAATTATCAGGCATATCCAAAGTTCTTACTCCTTGCTTGTGGTGATGGTGTAGAAGAAGGATGAAACTTGGTGCATGTGTCCAGACTATGGAGGTCTCAACATGTACACCATCAAAGATAAGTTTCCTATTCTAGTCATTGATGATTTTTTAGATGATTTGAATGGAGCTATGCATTTTAGAAAGTTAGATCTTAGATTTGATTATCACAAAATTCAAATTAAGGAAGAATATATTTGTAAGACAACATTTAGAACTCATGAGGGTCATTATGAATTTTTTGTGATGTCATTTGGTCTTACTAATGCTCCATCTACATTTCAAAGTTTTGATGAATTCCATATTTAAAAATTTCTCGAGGAAGTTTGTATTAGTGTTTTTTTATGGCATTGATTTATAGAAAGAAACTGGAAGAACACACGCAACATGTAGATAAAGTATTGCAAGTTCTTGAAGAGCATAAACTCTATGTTAAGCCATCCAAGTGTGTATTTGGTCTTAATGATATTGAGTACTTGGGACACATAGTTTCACATGGAGTAAAGGTGGATCCTAAAAAAATTAAGGCTATCATGAATGACCTATTCTCAAAACCATTAAGAAATTGAGAGGTTTCTTGGGATTGATTGGATACTATAGAAGATTTATGAAGAATTATGGTCGTATAGTAGCACTTCTCACTTTATTGAAGAATGATTTTTTTCATTTTAATGAATCTACTAATTCAACATTTGAAATGTTAAAGGAGGATATGTGCACAACTCTAGTGCTTTCCACTCCCAATTACATAAAGGATTTTATTGTGGAATGTGATGCTTCAAGAAATGGTATAGGTGCAGTTCTCATGCAAGATGGTAAGTCCATTACTTTTAAGAGTCATCAATTAAAGGGTAAGAATCAACTCAAACCTATTTATGAGAAGGAAATGCTAGCTATTCTTCATGCAATGAAATAATGGAGGCATTATCTAATGGGTAGACACTTCAAAGTTAAGACAGATCATGATAGCTTAAAATATTTTTTGGAACAAAGACTATCTTCTAAAGAACAAAGAAAATGGGTTACTAAGATGTTGGGATATGATTTTGTGATTGTATATAAGAAAGGGAAGAAAAATGTTGTGGAAAATGCACTATCAAGGAAGGATGAGAAGGATGAAGCTTTATTGTGTGCCCTTTCAATATTACAAGAAGATTGGGTAGTGTTGTGTAGTTTTCACACACACGCCCCACTGAAAGTAGGGACCCTCTTTTGCTCTTGTTTTTGATGCTTTAGCCCTTGGATTTTGAGGTTTTGTTGCCTTAGCGCATGCTTGAATGATTATCTTATTCGTTCCTATGGTCCCTTTCTAGGAAGCACTTTGAAAATCTAATTTTTTGAACTCCTTTTGGGTTTTTGGCTCTTTGTGGGAAAATTTCCTCTGGACGGATTTCCTCAGATGCTTTGAAAACTCGGCGGCTGATGTTTTGCACTGTTTTCTGGAGATTTTGGTCCTTCGCGGAATTCCACATGGATCATATTTTCCCAACATTCCGTCTCCTTGTCGAATTCCTAGATTGGGGTTTTGGTTTGTCATTTTTATGAATGTTGATGGCCCAGTCACTATATTCTCCTATTGATTGATGAGTTCAATGGTGCCTAGCATTCTCATGATTGAATTTTTGAGCTCGATCCTATGTGCATGGTTGTTTTCATTTTGGTTGATTTTGGGGTTTTTCGAGCTTGTGTGATTGCCAGCCTTGAGTGAGTTTGTGAGCCTATTTTCGATTGCATTTAAGTGAAAATCAACTGTGTCTCCTTTGAATAGCCCATCCTCGGGCTTGGTAAGGGTGCAAATCAAGTAAGCAGAATCTAAGCTTGCCCTGTGCATTCATGGTGGAGCCCTAGGATTTCGGATTTAGGGCATCACCATTTCCTCTTGATTTGCTTTAGGATGAACCTTGAATTTCAAAGATGATTTGTAGGAGGTTCAAATCGAGTTGGTTGCGAACCCAAGTTCCTCAAATTTGTGATTGCTCAATAAATTTGAGTGAAGTCATGTGAGAACATTGACATTCGGCTTTTCCTTTAGTTTCAAGATTTTCCTTCGCTGGCGGATTTCCCCAATTTTCCTTGTCCTCTGCATTTTCCTGAAATATGCCGTGATCCGGAGTTTCGCCTACTTCATAGATTTCCGCTCCCTTCGAATTTTCCCAAAATTTATGTTGTCTCTTCATTTTCTAGAATTTGTAGACTATTGCTGTTTTCATGAATTTCCATCCTAGGCGGAATTCTCTGAAACTTTGTTTAAAATGAAGGATTGTGAGATAGCATGAATTATTGGCTACTTATTGTGCATCATGTGATTAATCTGAGTAATATTAAGATCTTTCATGCTATTTCTTATCTGATTGTGATTGATTGAATGATTATTGGGTGCTTGTTATGCTTATTTTTCCAGAATCCACTTGGCTGGGAATTTTTCGAACTTCCTCTCTGGGCTGGATTCCGCAAAGGGGTGAAAATCCCAAAATTTGAAGAAATTATGCTTTAACGATATTTCAAGGGGATTTTGATCTTTGCTTGGATTTATTTGAATGATGAATATATTATTGGTGATGGGATAATTCTGATCCTCATGTTATAATGGATATTATTGGTGGTGGTTTTTTGCTGAGTGCAGGCTGAATTTAACAAAGTCGTTAAGGAATCGATGGAGGAGATTAATTCAATTGAAGGAGGGTTTAAAGCATTTATTACTTCACCTATGGCCGACCTGGAGGAGATTTTTCTTAAGATGCCAGATAAATTGGATCAAGATAAGGACGAAGGGGCCAGTTAATGATCGATTGCATTGGGAGTTGTGCTTCCTATTTATCTAAGGCATTTTCTACCTGGTTTTTTCTGTCCTTCACATGCATTGGACCAGATTATATTGGAGATCCCAAGCCAACTTGGATGAGTTCATGCATTTAATGCGTATTTTATCCTATTTTGAATTCCTCTGGGCCGACCTTGTTTTGTGGCTATTTTTATTGTAACCCTAATTAGGCCGACATATCTTGGGGGTTTCTATAAATATGGCATTTTTCCTCATTTGTAAAGGGGAGATAGTTCTTGGCTTAAAAGAAATTAGGGTAGTAAAGTAAGAATTAGGGTTAGAATTTAGTCGATTTTGGAGCAAGTGTTGTAACAGAGAACATTAGAATTGTTGCTGATATTGGATGATTCAATACAATTGAAGACATTGTGATTTCTGATGATCTCTTTGTGTTGACTTATTTTGCATGGTTCTTGCTGTTCCATCTTTTGAAATTTCTGAAGGTTATTTGATGCATGTTAGATTGTAGAGTTAGATTTGATTAAATGATGTTTATGGTTTGATGCTTGAAGTGTTTGCAACAATCCCTAGTCCATACTTTTTGTAGCTAGTTGATTGTTAGTTTCTTTGCAAAGTTAGCTTGGACCTTACATTTATTGTGCTTAGTTCAATTGTGAAGGCTTATTCATTTCAATTGCAATAGGGTTGTCTTGGATGAGGGTTCATGATCTAAAAATATTTAATGCCTTAGAAGATTGCACTGTTTCTACAGATTTATCTAGGTTAAGCAGGAATTAGTTTATGAGGGATTGCTCCATTTCAAGTATTTCATCATTTTCATTGTTAGTCTTAGAAGTAGATTTAATCTTAGGGTCTCTCTTAAACCCTTATCTTTTTCTATTTCTTTATTATTTGGGTTAGTTTTAGGATTGAAGTACCACCATATGGCGAAATCAGATAAGTTTAAGATCTAGTTATTGCTTTTAGTAAGGTCCCATTGTGATTACCAACATTTTCACTTTTATCACTGAGTTGTTTATGCATTGTCAAGACCTGGCATTAGAGACCTTGGGGTTATCTCTTGAGGCTTGCTGATAGAGATTTACCTTTCAAGAGAGATAGGATTTCCATATTCTATCTGATTTTTTGTTGTGCAGAAAACACCATCAATAGATTGGCACTAGAAGGAGGGCCTGAATAAGCAAGCTAGATCGATTTATGTTTGCCATCTCTCCTGAAAGATTCAGAAGAAGAACCAGATCTACTCCAAGAGAAGAGGAATTTCAAGAATTACTCAACATCAAGGAGGCATGAGGGTGAGGTATGATACCTAGAAGGGTTTCACTGAGATGTGAAGATACTACCCTCACGTTGATGTCAGATAGTTAGGGTTTGATCATTATGAGATTAGATGGTGTGTATTGGCACAGAGGTATAGGTGGTTGGACTGTCTATTGTGTACATTTATAGGTGGTATAGTGCTTCCTGGCCGTCGGGGTCATGGTTTTCCTATGGGTTGGGGGGAGATGTTGGTAGGTATGTTAGAGCGATGGGAGGTATATGCTTGGGGTCCCAATCTCCTTGGCATGCTATATTTTCACTTGCATGATATAGCCTATCGAGAGGCTCAGTCCATGAGTTGTGGTACCACGCTCTTGATGGTATGGGCGTGGGAACACATTGCCATTTTTTGGCCACCAATTACAGTCGATGTATAGCACAGAGCCCCTTATGCCTTCCGTTATGCAGGGGCTAACACTTAGCACCACATGGGAGATACCAGGTATTTCAGACATGCCATTGACACTATGGTACAATTTACATGGAGGCCGTACCTGGGATGTGCAGAGTGGTCAGATGAGGATGAGCACTTGCCTTTTTTCTGCCAGACACAGTACCTGATTGGGCAGACTATTTCACATGTCCACATTATAGAGTGACATTTTCCAAATTGTGTATTGCGGTAGGTCAGAGAGGTACAAGATTTGCCAAGAGGACGAGCTGAGTTTGCGAGGTCTTCGCGAGAGATCCCCCTGTGGGGTCTAGAGATTTCAGTAGCTACTGTTGAGGTAGATATTGATGGATTGCAGGCAGTTCCATGGGGATGGAGAGATGGTGCGGCAGACCCAAGTACCATAGAGGCTTACGATTAGTGGTGGGCCATGCATAGGCTGATTGCCCTTATAGATCTAGATTAGCCTACGTCGATAGAGTGGTGAGGGACATGACCGTGCGGTAGGCGTGGCAGAGGCAAAGGTTAGAGAGGTGGAGGGGGTCGTGGTGATGATGGAGATGGTGGTGGAGGTGGTTGACGAGGTGGTAGGAGAGGGAGGCATGGACGAAGGGGATGAGGGCCACCATTGTCACCCATCCATGAGGAGGGACAGGGGGAGTAGGATGTTCCCATGCTAGATATTGGCATAGGTGGGGAGGAGGTGCATGTTGAGATTGGCGGAGAGGAGTATCTTGCAGAGGAGGGTGTTCCAGAGGTTCATGTAGAGGAGGAGGCAGACAGAAAGGAGGAAAAGATTGATGCCCTTGGCTTACTTGGTGCCTATCAGGACGATGATCATGAGAGGGAGATTCGAGACAAGATTCTAGAGGAGTTGGAGGATGAGGATGATGGTGTGCCGAGGGTGAGACAGGTTGGCACAGAGGCAGTTGATCCCAACACTGCCACACTTTGTGCCTAGGTTGCATCCTTGGAGGAGTAGATGAGGGTCATGATGTCCAAGATGGATTTGTTATAGATGGAGAGGGACAGAGATTAGGCCATAGCTTAGAGGCAGGAGACTGAGTAGAGATTTACAGAGATTAGAGCTCTATGCACTGGGCTAGTAACTGCATTTGCTAAAGAGTTAGTCAGAGCTAGGGAGAGGGCCACTTATTATAGAGATTTATATGGGCAACAGTTCCTCCAAAGAGACGGTCCCTGAGCTATTCAGAGGCACGTAGTGAGAGGTCTCAGACTAGGACCCACTCCAGGATAGTTAGCACAGAGGGTGTTGAGCAGCCATGTAGTCATCAAGTTCTTGAAATCAGTCATCCACACACTCCAGTCATGATAGCAGTGGCAGTTCAGAATAGGGACATTTATTGATATGTACCGAGACATTGTATTATGATCATATAGCTTGCGGGCTTCCATATTTATTGATACATTATGACATTGTGATGTGACACTTTTGAGCAATATATATATATATATATATATGATTTTGGAGGTGATTCTCATGATATGCAGTTCTATCTATTGATTATGTAGTCATTTATTTGTGCATGTTATGTTTATATGATATGCCTTGTGATGGATGATCGTATCTACTTTATTATGTGTTTATGCAACTTATGATATGGTGTTGATTCTAAGTGATGATGGATGTTGAATATTTATGATGTTGATGGATGTTATGTGTGCAATGTATAATTATGAGATGTAATATGATGTTATATGTGCAATGCTTTCTACATGTGATGCTATACAGATGTAATGTGGTGCATATATTTACATTTGTTATGCACATGGAATGCTTATGATATGTAATCTATGATGAGAAATGTCTATTATGCCATGATGTCCTAGATATAATAAATGCCCATATGTTTTTTATATTTTCTAATGCAAGACGTATGTATGATTGATGATGTATGATTTGGAAATGATAGTTTCTAACATGAATGTACATGCAGGATGATTTATATTGCTGTGTGTCATAGGACTCCGTCATAATGCAAGAAAGAAGAACTGTTAGTGCAGAAAGAAAGATTGGGAAATAATGAAAGAAATGTGATGGATGTTAGTATTAGCAATCTTCAATGTTTTGTTGTATCACAAAAAGTGTTGCACTTTATCATCATTGGGTGGGACTATACAAATGGAGACAAACACCATGATATGACATAGATCAAGGTGTGCAAGGTCATCCACTTGCTAACAAAAGATAGTCGCATACAAGGATTGTCGTTAACTCATACTAAGGGCACAAGTTTCCCCAGTCTTTTTGTCAAGAAAAACCATAGACAAAAAACAAAATAAAAGATGGGTCATGAGACATCATCACTCCTCTAAATCCTTCCTAGGACATCCTTGAGGAAACTAGTAACATGACTCAAAATCAAATTTAAAAGATAGTCGACAGACATCAGTCAAAGAAAATAGAATTATGATACATCATTGCTTCTCTAAATCCTTCATGGGACATCCTTGAGAAAGCTAGTAACATAATTCCCATCATAAAGTCAAGTGAAATGATAAGATAAATAAGCCATAAAGTCAAAAAGCCAGTAAAATATTCACCAAAACTTGATCTTGTTTGTTTGATTTGCTTTGATTGATAAAAGGATTGATTGATAAAGCCTGATTTTAGGAGATACACATACTGGATAAGAATTTGAGTCTGGTTTCGATGTTATGACCATCTGTATAAGGCATGACAGAGCCTAGTTTTAGAAAGACATGTATTGTATAAGACATTGAGTCAGATGTTGTTGATGTGATAACTTGTGTAAGGCTATGTTTGATTGTTTGAAAATTTCAATATGTAGGAAAGAATCATCCTGTATAAGACATAAATTGTTTTGTTGATATCAATATTTAGGAAGGACTCATCTTGAATAAGACAAAGGTTGATTGTTTTGATGATGTTTTTCTGCAGGAAGGACACATCCTGTAGTAGACATTAGTTGATCTGTTTTGATTTTTTTGTTTGGAAATTTGTTTGATTTGACTTAGAGACATTGCTGACTTGTTCACCAGATTGATGCATGACTTGATATGATGTGTGGACAAGTAACTGTGTGTGATGAAAAACCCTAAAGGACTGACCTAGTGCGGCCTCGGGGGCTCATCGATTGATGGCCTTGCGTACGTTATACATGCAGAGACCTCGTAGTTCGACGTGAATTTGATTGACAAGACTGACTAAAAATAGAAGACGTGTGTGATAGTGAATGTGATGAACCCTAATGGACTGACCTAGTGTAGCCTCAAGGGCTCATCGATTGATGACCTTGCCTACGTTATACGAGCAGAGACCTCGTAGTTTGAAATGACCAATGACCTTGTCATATAGACATATGGATTGAATCATGATTTTATACAGACAAACCTAAATGGACTAACTTAATGCCTCAGGGGCACATCGGTAGATGGCCTTGCCTACGTCCAGTCGCAAAGGCAACGTAGTTCGACAAATGACAAAGACTGACAAGTGTGACTGACTTTGACTCTATTTTTTGGATTTTTGATATGTTTTGATTTTTGTCTTTTTGAAGTTTTATGATGTTTTTGTGTTTTCTCAGTTCATTTTGTGATGTTTTTTGGATTTTCTTATGGTTTTACGTCTTCAACACAACCAATGTAAGAACCAATATGACACATGTCAAGTGTTTTCACACAGTCGAGTATAGGACCAATTGATTATGAATAGGGTAAAATTGGGGATATGAAATGCACTCGATGTCAATCGTTCCAAGTTATGGATAAGACTACCACTTATTACGAATGGTATGTACAAGGGATGGATAGGAAAGATACGTGATATGTATAGGGAAAGGGGATATGTATAGGGATAGGGGATATGTATAGGGATAAGGACTATGTACAGGGATAAGGGATATGTATAGGGATAAGGGATATGTATAGGGATAAGGACTATGTATAGGGATAAGGGATATGTATAGGGATAAGGACTATGTACAGGGATTAGATTAGAATGATAGTAGACAAAGGAGCAGAGTCAACTACACATGGCGCCTATTTGCCAGGTTTTCACCATGGTACGTATCCAAAGTGCCACCGAAGTGGTTTTCACTATTGGAAAAATTATTTCTCTTTACTACTTTCTAGATTATCTAATTTTTTTGGTGTTACCAAGACACCTGTTTTCTAGGTTTTCACCTTGGTAACGATTTTATTGATTTTTTTGTATTTTTGCTAATTAAGACAAGGCTCTCAAAAGCTATGCTTAGAACTTCTTTAGATGAATACTATTGATTGGAAAGGACAATGGTTCCCCTTCAGAAGTAGAGAGTTGATATGCTCTTGATCCAAAGGCTTCTGTAACAATATACGGTCCTAACCAGTTTGGTTCAAACTTTCCTGGTTTTTCTCTATCTACTTGATTCTTTGGGTTCTCCATTAAAACCAGGTCACCAATGTCAAAGTTTATGTTCAAGACCTTCCTATTATAGCTATGATGAAGGCGATTCTGATATGCTTGGAGATGGTCTAGTGCCTTCTTTCTTCGCTCATCCAGGAATTCTAGCTCATGGAGTCTCGATACTCGGTACTCTTCATCATCAATGTGGCCTTTTGAGGATACCCTCATGGAAGGAATCTCAACCTCAATAGGAAGAATAGCTTCAGAACCAAATACTAGTGAATAGGGAGTGATGCCAGTGGGAGTACAGATACTTGTGCGATAAGCCCATAAGGCGAGATTAAGTTGTAAATGCCAATCACAACCAACATCATTGACAGTCTTCTTGAGGATTCAAATGATAGTTTTGTTAGATGCCTTTGCTTGGACGTTACCTTATGGGTAGTATGGAGTGGAAAAGTGATGTTGAATATGAAATTCATCACAAAGATGGTAGACTTCTTGATTCTTAAATGGGTGGCCATTATCTATGATTATGGACTGAGGGACACCATACCGACAGATGATATAGTTCAAGATAAACTTAGAGATCTGTGTGCCAGTAATGTATGTCATTGGAATAGCCTCAATCTACTTGGTAAAGTACTCAGTGGCAGTGATGATGAATTTGTGGCCATTAGATGATGTGGGATGGATCTTTCCTATGAGGTCGAGTCCCCATTGGGCGAAGGGCCATGGTGACGTTATAAGACAGAGCTCCTGTGCTAGCACATGTATCAAGTCTCCATGAACTTGGCATTGACAAAATTTCTTTACAAAGACATATGAGTCCTTTTCCATAGTAGGCCAATAATATCCCAGTCTCATAATCTTTTTGGCTAAGGTGGGACCGCTAGAATGGGAACCACATATACCCTTATGCACCCCTCGCAAGGTTGCTTGTGCTTTATTAGAATCAAGACATCTCAGTAGGGTATTATCTAAGGTGCATCTATATGGGGTGTCTCCGACGATGGTATATTTGGCTGACTTTTGAAGGAATTTCCTACATTGGTTGTTTGACAGGCCAGTGGGTATGATTTCGGCATGAAGGTAGTCATAGACTTCTTTGTACCATGGGGAATCAGGACCAACAATGTCACACACCATTTCAAAATCTGGGATATCGTAGGTTAGGGCCAAAAGCTATTCTACCAAGAATTCAAACTTAGGCATGTTGCTAGGAATGTCTAAAAGTGATGCAATTGTAGCCATAACATCTGCTGCCCTATTTAACACACGAGGTATCTGATGAAATGTGACCTTGTAAAAGTACTCTTTAAAGCTATCAACCATGCATTTGTATGGAGCAAGCTTCTCATCCTTAGTCTCATAATCATCATTTACCTGTCTGATTACTAGTTGAGAATCACCATATATCTGTAGGTTCTTAATTTTCCACTTAACTACCATGTGTAACCCTGTAACTAGAGCTTCATACTCTGCTATGTTGTTAGTACATGGGAATGCAATCCTAAATGACTTAGGGATGGAATCACCCTGTGGTGTGATAAACAGTATACCAGCCCCTGAGCCATGATTTGTATGTGAGCCATCAAAGTACAGTTTCCGTGTTATGTTTGTGTCTATGGTGAATATAAATTCATCAGGAAAGTCTACAACTAATGGATGATCTGCTTGTATTGGTGCATCGGCTAACTGATCAGTAATGACTTGTCCTTTAATAACCTTTCTCTCCACATACTGGATATCATACTCACTAAGTATCATGACCCATTTGGCCAGTCGTCCTGTTAATGCTTCCTTGCTAAGAAGATATATCAAAGGATCTATTTTAGCAATCAACATTGTTTGATGGTTTAGCATATAGTGCCTTAGTTTTTGGGTAGCAAATACTACTGCAAGACATGCACGTTCAATGGTACTATAGTTGAGCTCATAGCCTACCAAATTCTGACTGATATAATATACTACCCTTTCATGACCTTCATCGTCATTCTTTGCAAGCGGTGCTCCGAGTGATGAATGAGTTGCTGTAATATAAAGAATCAATGGTTGTCCTTCAATAGGTGGCATTAAGACTGGTGGTGTGAGTAAATATTCTTTAATCAGTTGAAAAGCCTCTCGACACCTAGCTGTCCATGAAAAGGGTACCCCTTTCTTAAGTAGATGTTGAAAAGGATCTGTCTTATCTGCTAACTACACTATAAATCTTCTAATGGATTTCAGTCTTCCTTGTAATGTCTTTAGCTGATTAAGATTAGTTGGTGGAGGCATGTCTATGATTGCTTTTACCTTAGTCAGATCCACTTCAATGCCTCTTGTAGAAATGATATAACCTAATAGCTTTCCTGACTTCACTTCGAACACACATTTCTTGGGATTGAGTCTCACTTTATACTTCTCTAGCCTTTGAAATATCTTGTCTAAAATATGTAAATGTTCTTCCCTTGTCTTGGATTTAACTATAAGGTCATCGACATAATCCTCCATAAGAGTGTGTACTAGATCATGAAAGATGGTTGTCATGGCACGTTGATAGGTTGCTCCAGCATTTTTGAGTCCAAAGGGCATAACATTCCAACAATACGTTCCCCAAGGATAGGTGAAAGCTGTCATAGGTTGGTCTTTAGTTGCAATTCTGATCTGATTATATCCTGAAAATCCATCCATAAGGGACAACATCTCATATCCTGTTGTCATGTCAACTATCATGTCTATGTTAGGCAAAGGGAAGTCATCCTTAGGACAAGCCTTGTTGATATCTCTGAAATCGGTGCAGATGCGAATGCCCCCTGTTGATTTAGTGACTGGTACAAGATTGGAAATCCAATCTGTATAGTCGATTGATCTAATGAAACCAACGTCTAACAGTTTCTTGAGTTTTGCCTTGACTAGTAAAGCAATCTGTGGATGCATTTTCCTCAATTTTTGTTTCACTGGTTTGACACCTGGTTGTAAGGGTAAGTGATGTAGAACAAGTTCAAGATCCAACCTAGGAATGTTTGCATATGACCAGGAAAAATTTATCTCTCTGTGCAAAGAAGTTGTGGAATTCTGGTTGCTCTTCTGTTGTTAATGACGTTGCAAAATAAACCAGTCGAGGATTCTCTTCTATGCCTATGTTGACTTTGACTGATTTTTCAACGAGCATGGGTGAATATTCATGTGCAATGGGGAGAATGTTCAAACCTCCATCCGTAGGCACCTTAAAAGAGGTTTTCTCCTTTAGATGCCTCCTTTATTTTTACTTTTTCATCGTTTAGAGGCACCTTTCGGTTTTCACCTAGAGACTCATCCTTTTTATCTTGTTTATTCTTTTTCTCATTTTTGCGACTGGAGGGTTGAAGAGATTCCCCAAAATATGCTTTTTTATCCAAGTCAATGGTAAAACCAGCCTTGTGATCATTGCTAGGTATGCCTTCTCATAATCCCAGGAACTCAGCAATTGCTTCATCGTTCTAAAAAATGTCTAAGATGGGTGTGTCTTGTTGGTTCCAATCAATGAGTTGGGGATAAACTAAGGGCATACCATTGTCAGAGTTATCAAAGTTTAATGGGGTCAAGGTAAAGACTGAATTTTTCATATGGTCACAAAAGTCTTGTACTAAGTCTTGTTTGCTCTTAGGTTTAGATCTAGGTGGATTGAGAGGTGGGCCTAATGCCAAGGTTTGGTTATTTGAAATAGATGTATCAGGTTTCCAAGAGGTAGGATCAAGTGATTCCCAATAATAATGTTTAAACCATTCCTCTTTTGTCATATTCTTTGGTGGACATGAATTCAATGGATTTGGTGAGGATCTTAACATTAAGTCAAGTTCTCCAAATACCTTGTCAAGGTCCATGGAAGAGGTAGAGGATAGGGAATCCCACTCATAATCGTTTGAGTCGGGGAGTCACAATAATATTGGTCTGATGGTTTGTGAGATGTCTTAATATCTTTTGAATCATTTACTTCCTCAATTAAGGGTGATGTGGTACTAGGAACACCAATCTGAATTGGTTGAAACCCAAGCCCTAAGCCTTTTGGCCACTGAGAAACAAAGATTGGTTCAATCCTCCTGTCTTGATTTAAGCCTAAACCACTCTGTCCATTATATCCCTTGCTCTACATGATCGTGAAACCTTTTCCATATAGATCTATAGGAATGTGAGCAAGTGAGAGAGGTTCTTCATCATCTTCCCTATATAGCCAAGAGGTCACATCTTCTGTATTTATGGCCTCTTTGCTTAATTCTCCCCATTTAGTGAAAGTTGTTGTGGGAGGAACATGTATAGTGACCATAGATTGTCTCTTATCTGATGTAGGTAAACTGTATGACTTAGGAGGAACCAAATGGTTAACACAATAAGATGTCTTCATGTAATACTCTCCACAACCCTTGTCTTGGATCTCAACCCTAGGAGTGGTAGGAATTGAGGATGAAATAGATGTTCGAGTGAGTGTGGATGGATCAACATAGGGAGATGGATTGGACAATGAAGCCTCTTGGTTTATAGGTACCTGGCATTGGGGTATCTCTTTCAAATTGGTGCAATATTGGAATGGATCTGGGTCACCATCTATAGTTATTTCAGTGCCATTGTAAGGGAATTTGAGACATTGATGATATGTGGAAGGGACCACCTTCATGGCATGAATCCATGGTCTGCCTAGCAGAAGGTTGTAAGGAAGGGTGAGATCCAAGACTTGGAACTTTGTCTCTATTACTGCAGGACCAATTCTGATAGGAAGTGTTACCACCCCCTTTGATTTTCATTCCTCATCATCATAAGCTTTAATGACAATACTTTTGGTTGTGTCTACACATGCTTATGAGAAACCTAATTCCTTAATCAATTTTAAAGTACACAGATTTAACCCTACTCCTCCATCTACCAAAACTCATCTAACTTTGGTGTCATCAACAAGGACTTCAAGATGTAAAGGATTGTTATGGTTTGTCTTTTCAGTTGCGTAGTCTTGTTTAGAAAATGTGGCATGATGATTATTGGTCAAGTAGCCCACCATTTCCTGGAAACGATTGACATCGATATCATTTGGGATAGTGGTGTTTTGTAAAGCTTTATCTAAGATATATCGATGCTTAGGGGAAATACGCTACAGTTCCAAGATTGAGATTTGGGCTGGGGTCTTCCCCAACTGGTCAAGTAGGTTATATTATGACTTGGAAGGCTCTGGTGTTTGCTACGATGGAGGACCTTGGATAGTGATCTTAGTACGGCAAGTGTTGACCGCGCACTCAGGATTTGTATTGATAGTAATGGTATTGATATTCTCATCGGTAGTGCGAAGGTGATTAATGGTTTTGCCACTCTTATAATCATGCTTGATAGTCACATAGTTGGCTGACATATTGGTCTTAGTACTCGAACTGGGGACATCCCCTTTCCCATGGTCATGGATTGGGTCAAAAAAGACTTGATGATCTGTGTTTGATGACTTTTTTTTCTGTCCACTAACTTCGATAATTCTCTTTTCGACAAGATCCTGTATGATATTTTTCAGTTGGCAACAATTTTGTAGGTTATGTCCCTTAGTTCTATGATAATCACAAAAGGAATTGTCATCCCACAAAACTGGTTTAAATTGTCCTGGATCGTATTGTCTTGGATCTTGAAGCTGTATAAGATTATGTTGTAACAATTGTTTGAATACAGACTCAATAGGTTCCCCTAAGGGAGTGAACTCACATTTTTGAAACCTCCTTTGTTGCGGGCATTGAGTATTTTGGACCATGTTGGGAGGTTGATTGAAAACATTAAGCGTGTTGGTAGAAGTGTTAGGTCCTTGTAATGTGATGATTGGTCCTGCTTGTACAGTTTTAGCATCAAATACCCCATCATTGGTGACGTTTTTGTTGCGAGACCAAAATATGTTTCTGTCATTGGTGGTGTTTTGCACGATCGGATTTCTATTAGATGTTGATGTCTTAAGTTCTCCTTTTTCAATGAGATCCTTTTCTATTATAACCCCCTTTTCCACTAGTTTCGAAAAGATGTACAACAATGCACCCTTAAGTTACTCCTTAGTTTTGCATGAAGGTTTTCCTGGAACATAGTAACTTTTTGTTTTTCAGGTATCTCAACAAGACATCGGTTGGCTATAGTCCTCCACCTCTGAAAGAAGGCGATAAATGTTTCACCTTCATCTTATGTTGTGTGACACAAGGTTGCTATATTTATCTCGTGGTCTATGTTCATGGAGAATTGCTCAAAAAATTTCTTAGCCAATGCACCCCAAGATCTGATGCCATAGTCTAGACCTGAAAACCACTCTAGTGCAATCCCTACAAGACTTCTTGGAAATAGTCTCATAAGATACATGGGGTCATAAGCGATGTCTATGGACATGGTAGAAAATTCCCTTATATGTTCTATTGGATTCCGTTTTCCATTGTACTTAGGGAGATTCAGTATGACATACCCGTGAGGGAAAGGTGTCATGTACAATGATCTATCAAAGGGAAATGGGCATATGTCCTTTGTTGAAAAGGATTTCTTAGTTGACACCACCATGTTGTCCATTTGTGTTTGTAGTGCATTCATTTGTGTTTGTAAGATGTCAACCTGGGTCAATAATGTGCTGGGCGGGTTATGTGGATCTGTGTATGTATTCTGAAATCCAAGGTCTCATGATGGGTTGCCATTGAACGTTGGTATTTGAGGTGGGTTTGGATTCAAAATGTTGGTAAACATGTTTTGGTATGGAATCTGCATAAATTGAAGTTGACTTGGGATCTGTGTGAACGAATTCTGAGTACCGCTCTGGGAGAAGGGATTCTGATTCAGAATCTGTGTAAATTGGTGTTGACCTGGAATCTGGGAGAATGGATTTTGATTCAGAATCTGTGTGAATGGATTCTGATTGCCATATTGGAATGAGGGAGTGCCTCCTATTTGTGTAATCTGCGGTATAGTACTAGTGACCTAAACACTAGGTATGGCCATCGACTGTGGTATGGTACTTGTGACACTAGCATTAGGTATGGCTATTGACTATGGCATGGTACTCGTGATACTGACATTTGGTGTAGAAGCTGATGTTTTAGCTCTTTTATTCCCAACAAGAGGATCGAAGGGAGTGGACGATGATGCCCCTACAGTGAAATTAAATCTCGATGTCATGCCAGACATACCAAATGGAGACGTATGGATTGTTGTACTCTGTGTAGGTGTTCCAGATGGTATGGTTGTGCTTACTTGAGGTATAGTAGTACTGGCAGTTGTTGTGTTTGTCCCTTGTGTAGGTTGAGCCTGTAAGTGCTAATATCGAATCCTGTAGGTAAAGTAGCACCTTTAGCTAGCAATTTGGCTAAGTATCGTTGATGATCGTTTGCTAGGTACTCATCTACAAAAGAGGCAAACTCAGAGTCCTATGTAGCAGCCTCTATTTCTTTTGTTGTAATGTACCCTTGAGTGTTTCTAGTGGTGAATTTGTCTAATAAAGTCTTGTGAGGTCTTGAGGAAAATGGATTGATGAATTCATTTGGGTTTGACATATTTTCTCTTTCTCTTCTCTTAGACCTAGTTTTAACCATGTAAGATAAACTCAATATGCAAGGAATGCAAAACTATGTCTATGGATAGTATGACTCTAGTCTATGTTTTTTGGATTTTCTGAATGCAAAATAAGGAATGTTCTAATGATGACAATATCTAAAGATGCAAAGTCTAAGAAAGATTCTAAGGAAATTAATTCTGTAAACCTGAGACGGGGGTAACAAGTACCTAAAGTCTAACCATATCAATTTAGTTATGTCAAGGAACCAATGTAGGATGAGGATCAAAGACAAGTTGAGTTTCCTAACTAGACTGATGAGCTAGGAGGAATCTTTGTAGGACAAAGGATAAGATGATAGGACTAAGTTCAATTACAAATTTCATTGACGCTATGATTTTTCTAAAGTGTAGATGGTGGACCTATCCTAAAGTTTGTAAAACTGACCTTCCTAGAAGTTTAAATCTAAAGGCTACTCAAAGATGAAAGTAAAACTCAGAATCTAAACGACTATAGTAATGACTAAATGATATCTAAAGGATGCAAAATTGAGCAAATTGTTTCAGGTTTCTATCCAAGGACTAGTAAGACAAATCAAAGACTGGTATGACAGTGTTAACTAGACAGTGACTGTGAATTCTGGTTTTATAATAATCTAGCAAATGCGTCGTGAAATTTATCAAATGAGGTTATGTTTCTCAGTTGCAATTTTCTATCAATTAGTTGCATGTTTCTGGTAAAGTTTAGTGTCTGAATCTGGCAGATGTGGTTAAGTTTCTATAGATGCAACTCGTAATGACAATTGCGACTCAAACTGTAACAGATGCGGTTTTCCTAAACTTACGCACTGGTAAAATTTATGCGACAGTGGCAAATGCGTTGTTTGAAATTGCAGTTGTGGCTCACCTTTTCAGATGCATCACAGAATATCACAAGTGCGATTTTCAAAGATAGATGTGGTTTTTGACAAAGAAAATGTGAGCTAATTTGGCAGATGTGACTCTAAGGTAAACAAATGTGACTCGACAGAACAATTGTGACTTTCTGGTGAATAGTTGCGACTGTTGTATTTTCAGTGAATTGAGATATAAAACTGACGCTATTTTCTCTGATCAAGTTCTGGAAAACAAAGACAATCATAAGACAAAGTGTTTTCAATTTGATTTTGGACTCAAAGAACATTTAATTTGACAACAAACAAGTACATCCTAGGCTATGAAGGACAATATTTACTGATTTCTCACTTGGGTTTCCCTAGCTACGCTTATTCAAGGCAGATGATTAGTAGCTTGACCCCTCTGGCTCCCCTCCATGACTCATTAACGTCATTCAGGGAAGCCAAGCTACAGTACCCATAAACATCCCAAGGCATACCTTCATCTCTACACATGAACTGTAAGAATATGAGACGACTTCATAGGTCTGACTTGCTGCACCAGTAAATAGAAGGATTTTTGACACTACAAAAAAATGTGTTTAATTAGGGCATTCCATTCGTAGGGCATGATCTATGCAGTGAGAGTCCCCTTTCGAATCCATCTCATCAGAACCATATGCGTGATTCTTGGGCTTTCCCCAAGAATCCACTTTTATATACTGGCTGGAAGTCCCTTGAGTTCATGGTGCTACCGGTCTGAGTCGTCCTAGGGTGAGTACTTTTTCCCACCAGAACAGGCCCAAGTTCTAGAGTTGGTAACCGTTTCTCTTACACCTAGCATCGCACAGATGCACAATGGGAGAGGATACTTTGATGTACCAAATCATGAGGGTAATAACACAAATGTGCTTTCGCACCAAACACAATAGACACTTGTTAATTTTAATCCAAATGAAAGATTTGCTATACTACCAAACAATCTATTTCAAAAATTTAACTAGGGTCTTCGACATGCGTTATGTAGAAAGATTCGTTAGTAATTTGATATTGGTATTTGACTATCGATCTGCAAAAACTTCATTAACTCCTCAAGACACACGCTAAAAACAAGAGATTAGCGAAAATAAAAACACGAAATAAAACTGTCAATTGAAAATCTAAACCTAAAAATTTACCAGTCAGATGCGTCATTTTCTTTGTCAAATGCATCACAGTATTTTACTAGTCAGTTGCAGCTCAGAAAATGACAGATGCATGATTCCTTTTCAGATGCATCGTTTTTGATCGTAGATGCGGTTAAGAAAGTCAATTAAGTCATTTCGACAAGCTGATGCATCTCCGAATGTCAATTGCGGCATTTCGTCAAAATGATGCGTCTCTGAATGTCAATTGCGGTGTTTCGTCAAGATGATGTGTCATTCTGTACCAAAAACTGCAAAATCAAAATAAAAGTCTATGGATACGCAAAGATGGTGTCTTCACGTCGGGTTCACCAAATGTAACGTCTAGAAAATGCAGAAGAAAAGAATTAAAAGAACACACTCAATGCGATTTAAATTATAATGCAATCTAAGCTAAGCAATAGAGAACAAAGGAAAGTCAAAACATAAATAAACTGAACAATCTCGCCCAATATGTACATAATTCCATGTGTCATCTCGATTGCCCTTCTCCATTTTTCCATTGTAGAATAATTGCCCTCAGATTTCTCGTATGCAAGTATAGCCTATGATAGTGATTTAGCAAAACATCAAAGATTCAAGATAGTTGCTCCAAAAAGTCATAATATTTCGAGAGAGATTGGAATAAAGAAGAATAGATCAATTTATAGAAAATTGATCATTCGAATGATAGGTCAGGATTGAAAGATCAATAGACGGTTGAGATCGACAGATCATACATGCATTCTGATAACTGTCAATAGTGACATGAGTGATACCAATTAGAAATAGAAACAAAGATTAAATAAATGATTTAATCTTCAAGTTTGGTATTCGAAAACAAAAGAATCATCTTTGCATGATAAATATAAAGATTGATTAAAGCAACTCTTGTTCGAATGCACGCACAAGGTTTAATTAATTAAATAAGAATATTTAATTAATCTACATGTACAGGCAATTGAGTTAGCACTGGATGATTGGATGATTTGACGAAGAGATTACTCGAGAAAGCCACTTAGACATTAAATCAAGAGTTAACTGAGCAATTTAAATAGATGTCGAGTTGAGTCAAAGTGAATACTTAGATAATTTGCACAATTATCTAAATATAGAGGAATGCGTTGAAATAGGATTTATGAATTAAATAGTTCATTTAATTCAAGATTTGATATTTGAAGAATAATTAAATAAATAAGATTTATTTAATTAAGTGACGAAGAGGTTTAAATGAATAATTAACTAAATAAAGAATTTATTTAATTATAGTTGAAATATGATAAAAGGGTAAATTAAATAAAAGTTTATTTAATTGAAGAAGAAGGATAAGGTTAATTAGTAACATAATTAAATAAAAAGCGTTTATTTAATTAATCAGATGGAATAAAGAAAAGTGTGAATTAATTAAATAATTAAGATTATTTAATTAATAGTAGAAATGAAGACCTTAGAGAATAATTAAATAATTGACATTATTTAATCATGACCATGGAAGAAATATGAATTATTAAGAACTATTAAAGTCGTAGGCCTAGACCAGATTTCGGTGTCTATAGGACCAAGCATCACATAAACTAGAGTGGGTAAGGTAACGAGTCCCACTACAAAGGCAAGATTATTGTGCCCAGGGCTTAACGACTAGCGTTATCAAATCCACGAATGTACAAAGAAGTAGCTAAAGAAGAAGAGAACTTTAATTTTAGGTAAAAGATCCATAGTGCACATGTTGAGAGTTGAATCAGTGTCAATGAGGGTACACCTACCAATGTTATTGACACTAACTATAATTGTCAAAGGGTCTGCTTGTTTATGTTGGAGTTAAAATGAAACTGAGAGGGGGGGTGAATCAGTGTCTTAACATATTTGACCAATTTTCAAAAATTCATAAACATAGCTTAGATTTGATCTCAATATTACTTTGATTAATGCATTCATGAGTTGAATGTAATCATTCATAAACAGAATTGAGAAAAGTAATAATCCCAACAGTGAATCGAAACAACAACAACACTATAAAGCAGTGAGCACACAAAAGAACAAAGAGACACAAGATTTTGCCGAGTGGAAAACCCTCCTGGGGTATAAAAACCACTCCTGAAATGCCTTGCAAGCTTAATCTTTTTAATCAACTGTTCACAATGCCTTATAGGCTGATTTTTGAGCACCCACTCAAGGAGCACCAACCCCTCAAATTATATTTCTAAAAAATAATCATGTCTTAGAGGATCTTTCTGTTTTCAGTTAAGCTCATAACTCTCTGTTTTCTTGTCTACAAAATACCCTAAGGATTCAATAATTGAATCCTTAAAATATTACATAGAAAAGAATATTACAATATATCTCTGCATCTTTGTTTTTTGGATTTTTAATACAAAGTATTTCAATACATTTTTGATACAGCCAAAGAACAATATTCTAGAATTACAACCAGAGAAAGTACACTATTTTCAACACAGGTTTTTATATACATTTCAAGTATGTTTGTCATGAAGAAATCTTCAAAATGCGTTTTTGACAAGAATCTGAAACTCTCTTGCTAATTTTAGAATATGAAGTTGAATAATGATAATCTGTAGATGATGGTAAAAATCAAGAGTAACGCCTATCTAGAGAGCTTTAATTTCTGCGTTGAATCGAGAGATTTCAAATTGTAACTGATAGATTTTCATCAAAACCACGACTGCCCACAAGCTGAGAACCATAACCTCCCAATTCTCAAAGAATATTTTTCCATGTAACCGTTCTGAGATTCGATGCCAACCAATGATGTCAGCCTGCAACTATACATAGAAATTCACATGTCAGCCACAGTGACAAAGTTTGTTAATCGTTTGCCGAGACATCCAGATAGTCCTGCCGAAGGCAATTGAATTGCCAGACATTCCCCTTATTTATTGCTTTTTCCATGACCCATCAGAGTTGGGAAGACCTCTCGCAGACCACATTATGTTTCACCGAAAGCCCTTTTATCTCTTATGTGTCGCTGTGACATTCTGCTGTCAGAGAGACATTTTGTAGATTTCATTATGTTTCACCGAAAGACCTTATCCATTCTGAGTCACTGTGAAAAAAACACACTCTCACAAAGATGTATCCTTCATCCACCTTTGCTAAGACAATGCATAGTCGGGGTGACTTCTCGTAGAGCATCCTGTGTCTTACCGAAAGCCCACATGATCATTCCTATTCATCGTGACATATCGCTCTTAGGGAGACCTCATATAGATAATACTTCGTTATACCGAAAGCCACCCACCATCTTGTGTGTCGCTGAGACAAGTCAGATCCTATGCCAACAAAGTCCTTTTGTGTTGTATCGGTGAGACCGGAGGTCACTCACCGAGACCTCACGCCGAAAACCCTAACTCTTACCGAGATGTATACATTTATGTTGTCAGTCGGTATAAGAATTCAAACTCGCCAAGACCTTTCTTCATTGCACATGAGTCATACTGAAATGTTCCTTTTGTTTTATGCATCACTGAGACATATCAATGTCGGGGAGACCTCTCGGAGAGCACACTATGTCCTACCAAAAATATTTATCCACTCTAAGTCACTGAGTCAATACCAACCTCTCGCTGAAAGCCCCTCATAAGACTTAGTTGGCAAGACCTGATGAGTTCGCTATGACATTACACCGAGCTGAGACCTCCTGCTGATATGCAATGTTTCCACGACGGTCAGCAAGACTAAAGTAAGTTCGCCAAGATGTTACAATGAAGAAAAACCTCTCGCTGATGAGCACCCTTTGTTGCTGGTCAGGGAGACATGATGAGTTCACTAAGACATCATTCCGATGGTATAACTCATGTCGATAGGGATCACCCTCTATCGCCGAAACCATGAAGAAGTCCAGCCGAAAGCTGCGTGTATGTAAAATCAAATCATCATGACATTAGAAACATCTTGCCGATAGGCAACACAAACGTTTATCAGAAAAAATGGATAGGGGAGACCCTAGCATTCTCACACCAATATGTTCTTTTTCTGTCACCGAAACAATGTACAAAAGATAACCTGTGACTACACGAAGCTCAAATTGATCAGTACCAAAAGATATTAAAATTCTGAATGTAAACTGTCCACTGAATGCCAAGACAAGTAAACCATATAGAAAAAATAGTACCAAGATAAAGCATGAGAAACCAATCTGAAACTGTCAACAAGTAGAGTCAACTGAAAGGGATTTTGTCATCAAGGACAAACCATATGATCACAACTGAGAACCAACAGTTTCTACACATCTGGGGGTGGAAGTTCCTATAGATAGAACATGATATTTGGTGAATCCACATGAATATGAGCCATCAACGGATTAACATCCACCAACCTAGTGGAGGTAGGCAAGAGGATGTTTTACAAGGCTTCTTAAAGTATACCTTGAGAAACCGACACAGTTTGAAGAAAATCCCAAAGTGAGAGCTTGGCCGGAGTAACACAGAGTTGCTTGACAAGATCATAATAGCCAGTTTCTTTAGTAGCGAGTTTAGGTGTCGAAGGAAGGCGTGATTGAGAAGGTGGTAAAGAATTAGGAACCGAAGTATGTTAAGATGCAGGTACAAAATATTGTTGTTTCAAATTCTACTGATTTCTTCTAGTGTTATATGTGTGTGCCACAACATTGTAAGAAGAAGAATTTATAGCTTTCAAAAACCTTTTATACAAATCCATTGAGTCATTATGATATGTGACCCCACAGATAAAATTAATTCTCTTAGGTGAAGGGCTAGCTAGAGTCAAGTAAACAACAAGTCTCTTAGGATTTTGAGGAGCCACAAAGACTACAATACATTTACCGACCTCCTAGCTTATGAAGAGGAAGTAGATGTTTGGGATGAAGAAATTTATTTTGGAGATCTGCGGATAGGAGAAGATGCTTCTAAGAAATCATACAAAGCATTTTCTAACATATTGAAATCTTTCTTAGAAAAAGTGCTATCATAGACATTAAAACATTACATAAAAATATCCAACATGGTTCATGTCGGGTTCACCAAAATGTAGAGAAGGGGGATCCACTACTCATGAGTTTCTTGCTTCCCAAGAGAATCCTTAGGAATGGACTACCCTAAACTACCTCGAGTTTTTCTTAATTGAACTAGAAGGAAAAATGAAGAAATTGTAAAGAATAACTCAAAGGATAAATATTAGATAAAGTGATTGGATAGATAGCTTCACAAACCAAAAGAGTAGGATACTAGTGTAACACCCTACCACGTAACCCTAGAGGATGACGCAAACACAATGAAAGCGTAAATTTTTTTTTTTAAAGTGTAATTAATAACAAGTAAAGTGAACTACACTTAACACATACATCCTCTAAGGTACACAACATCGCTTACATTCAAGGATGTATGCGTTAAGTGTAGTTCACTTTACTTGTTATTAATTACACTTTTAAAAAGAAGATTGTTACGCTTTCATTGTGTTTGTGTTGTCCTCTAGGGTTATGTGGCGGGGCGTTACACATGGTATTGCTTATAATAACAGTTATCATAGTTCGATTGGCATTCCTCCTTTCCAGGCATTGTATGGATGACCATGTCAGAATCCTTTGAGTTGGGATCGGTTAGAGGAAAAAGTTCTACTGGGTCCAGAGATGCTTGAGGATATGGAGTAGCAAGTGATCCATATCAGGGAACATTTGGTTGCTGTATATGATAGGTAGAAAAAGTATGCAGATGCACATTAGGTGGATTGCCAGTTTGTAGTAGGTGACCGATTATTTTTCTGAGTGCGTCCATGAAAGAGTCCAATCTGATATGGAAAGGGATCTAAGCTTGCACCTCACTTTGTTGGGCCATTCGATATTCTTGAGAAGATTGGGCCAGTAGTGTACCGTCTTACTTTGTTGCCCAGTCTCTTGTGCATACATGATGTATTTTGTGTTTTAGTATTCAGGCCTTATCACCCTAATATATCTCACATATTTGATTGGAATGCCTTATAGGTAGAGGATGGGTAGCTGGATTTGGAGCTCATGGCCATCACATAGCACATGAGACTCGCCCTTAGGGGAGGAGATATTGAGTAGGTTAGGGTCTAGTGGGATCCTAGTGATGATACTTAGGCTACTTAGGAGGATGCAACTAGGATGAGGGAGCTCTATCCCTATTTGTTCGCAGGCTTCCAAGAGTAATCCTAATCCTAGGGGGGAGGATGTAGCACCCCTCCAATTTGCTTATATTTTTAGATAGTTCTTTTACTTTGATAGACCATGATACTATGTTGTTGTTATTTGATCGTTGACATTGAAGCGATGATGGTTTTTATATTGAGATGTGATGGTACACTATATGGATGATTATTGATTATGACATGCTTTCTAGTTAGCATAGTTGATTATTTGAGTTAATATTGATATATGCTCATCTGTAGTTAATTGATGTTTTAGTTTCATCAGTTTTGATGTGACACTGTATTGGTGAAGGGAACATGATTGCATCACTCGCTTGCGAGTGCCCTATGATTCCACAATTTTCTCTTCACGGTGTGTTTGTTTCATGATTTATATATATATGTATGACATGTTTTGATTGTAGGATTGTAGGTACAAGACATTGACTCCACCTGGATTCACACGTTTGAGTGTGTCCATTACCCAATGGTATAGTTGATTGGGAGATAGTAACTATATTTCCTTGTCAAGCCACAACCCTAGTCATAGTGTGTCATCAGTATTTGTTTGGTTTTTCTGAGTTGTCATGTTGTCCATGTTTTCCTTTTCATTTATTTATTTTGCAAGGTATGTTCTATGGGAAATTATTGTTAATTAATGTTTATAATGGTTTTTAGTGATTATTTAATTAATTTCGATTAATGTTGTTAGAAGCTTTATATTTGATTTAATTAATTAAATTAAATTTATTTTGTAAAGTGACTTAATCTTTGTGATTAAATTTATTTCATAAAGTGATTAAATTAATTAGATTAAATTTAATTAAAAATTAATATGTGAATTATGAATTATGAAATGTATAAATATCTTGTAATTATCTTAGAGGAAATATCTGTGATTTGGTTGAAAAGATATTTTATTTGTGACATGTGTTAGAAAAATTAAATATTGTTATTGGGAATTAATTCTCAGAGAGATTAATTGTATTAACTGTAAGAGGAAAGAGGCTACTTCACGACAATGAGAAAAGATATTTTTGAAAAGAGGTTTTTAAAATTGGAAGAGGTTGTTAATATTGGTTGTTGAAAATTGGGGAAGAAGTTCTCAGGAAATTTTGGCTCTGGTTTTGTTTTCATCTTTTTGGAAAAGTGGATAATTTGGAAGAAGCTTTGGTACATTGGAATTTGAAGGTGAAGCTCTACTTCAAACATCTTTTCCTCAAGCTTCTAGAAATAGGTTCCTTAATTGTTATTATTGATATGCAAATTGGAAAGATTGCCTGTATAAGAAGAATATTATATTTGTTTAGAAGATTTAATATATGTTGAAAATTTGAAAGATTTTCCGTGTTTGGAAAATTGCCGTAAAAACTTTAGAGCTTTTGTAGAATTTGATTTAAAAAAAAAAAAAATTCCCAAAATGATTTTGTAGAGAAATTTGAAAACCTCTGTAGGAAATTGTTTTTAAACAATAGAAATCCCAAAGGGAATACAATAGAAGATTTGGAAAATCTTTGTAGGAATGGATTTAAAATCTTCCTGTCAATTTGTGGAAAATCTCGTTTGTAGGGGAAAAGATCTTCCTATAGAGTTTGTTGTTTTCTTCCAATTAATTTATTTGGCTTGGGAAAAATTATGACCCTCTAGTGAATTTGAAAATATCCTCCAATAGAAAATTTTGTTTGAGCAGTCGATGTTGCTCTCCTTTAGTCATCCCCTGTTTGATTCCCTTTATGCTTGTTCAAGCTTTATGTAAAGCGACATGTTTGAAAGCATTAGATCCTCCTACGTACTTCTCTTGAGCTACACCCTTACCTTCTTTTATCACCTATCTTTCATGCCAGTATGTCCATTTGCTTTAACCATCACCCTCTCCTCACATCTTTATCTCCAGACAAAAGATTTTAGTTTCTTGGGTATTGGTGTTGCACTCTTTTGATATGGTTGTTTAAATTTAATGTTCTTCTACCTGTTAAAGCTCTATTTGTTTCATTCTAACAGGCTGATCCCAACCATATTCCTTGATTACTTGGGGTGGGATTTTAAATTGGAATTATGTGTGTTATAGGTTGAAACTGATTGTGGCATCATTCTTTGTCATACAACTTGCAATCTACAATTTTTTCTTCCTTTCCGTATGGAATCTTACTACCTCAGATTTTGATTATTGCCAGCTTAATTATCCAAAAGGCGTTTCCCTCTCTCTCTCTCTTCTTAGCTTTAATATTTACGTAAGATTGAAGCTTTTGTTATGGTTTTTGAGTGTTTGATTTACAACTCATGTTACTCCAAGCTAATGGCGTTGCAAATTAGAGGAAACTCCTGCCTATCCCTTGATTGGTGGCCGCCCTGGATAACTCTTATCACTTAGACTTTATTTTAAATGTTGGAATTTTCCAATCGACTATTGTAGATGAGTAGTTCCTCCTTGAAAATGTGCTTTTGTAAATCATATGTGGGTCTAAGCTGTAGCTTTGCATGCTTAATATGACACTGTATTGCATGGTGTGTAACCCCTATTGTGTGCGTGCAATAGTAGGTGTTAGTCTTTTGTATTATATTGAAGTGGAAATTGGAATTAAACAATTAGATTTAATTTCCTTATTGTTTGTAAATGAAAATTATATTAAGTTGGTTTATTTCAAGCAATGTATTATTGTTTTCTTGAGATGGAAATTGGATTTAGGAAATCCTAATGGTAGCTTTATTCCTTGCCTAAATTGCCTATTAAATTATGATTTCTTTTGTTCTTGTAAGTTTGGAAAATCGGTTAGTCATGTATGTAAGTCTTCTAGGTGATGTTATTTTATGAGGGGGTTGTTGTGATTTATGGTTCAGCCCTTTGATTTCCCTTGGGTAATGCACTTGGTTGTAATTTAGTTAAACACCCGGTTACCACAAATGGGGATGTGTTGCCTCTTATATTTTGGATTGGGATTTAATATCCGTTGTGTGCACTTTGTTTACCCTTGGGTTTTGGATTCGATCCTTGTACTATCAGTAGGGGAGTGGCTCTCAATGGGGGCCAACACACAAAGTGGTGCCAGGGTAACTCATGTGAGAGTTAGTTAATTTAGTGGAAATTAAATAATTGTATTAGGGGAAAGGGTAGCTTAAATCATATAACTTGTTAATTGTACCTCGCTCATGGGCTCAAGGGCTTGCTTAGATTTTGGATGAGACGGGAAGGCCTAGAATAGCAAGATCATTATCTTGTCCCTTTGAAAGATAATTTATTCCACATCGGTTTGCATGTGTGGCCGGGGGTCGTGAGAGGCTACCAGGGTAACCCAAGATGGGGGCCGGGGCCTAGGAATATCTGTCAGGGTAACCCATGCAACTTTGTGACGACACTCCTCATATGACAATAATATGTATTGTTTAGTTGATATACCTAATTATTTTACTCTGGAAGCAATGTAACCTTTAGGTATGTATTGCTCTTGTATGGTATAGTGTTGTGTGTTTCCTGTGCCTAGAGGTTGTTGGTTTTTCCTAGGAAGCCCTTTTACTATCTCCTAGCATGGGGGGTGGGCCTTTGAGTACCACTTGTTTGGGTGGAACGTGCACCTTACACTGTTGGGTTCTCGTTTCATGTTTGTGATGGCAAGATCTTCCAGATTGGAGAGCTCACGTGTACTAATTGCTTTGTACCATTTTTTATGTTCTTTTGCATCAGTTGGATACTTTGCATATGTGCTACTCCTCATTTGTATTCAAGGAGGATTCTTGTATCAATGTAATTGTAACATTATTGTATGAACTTCCTCATTTTGAAAATGAGTTTTGTAACTGCTTTATGGAATGAATGCAATCTATGGATGATTCTTTAATGTACTTTGTATCTAATGGGATGAGTTTAATGCTTTCGATGTATGATATTTATTTCATGAGTATTATTTATATGCTATGGATTAGTTTACTTTTGTATATTAGAGGATTCGAATGTAAGCGTTGTTGCATACCTTAGAGGATGTATGCGTTAAGTTTAGTTCACTTGTTAAAATTACACTTTAAATTTTTTTTGTTATGTTCCATTGTGTTTGTGTTGTCCTCTAGGGTTACGTGGCGAGGCATTACAACTAGGATCTCTATCACATAAGGAGTAGCTCTCGGCCAAAAGATGACAACGTGGAATTACATGCTAGTGCATTGTGTTGGAGTCCAAGAGGCACAGTGGCATCTTATACTAGCAAAGTGCTAAACTTCCAAATATAAATACTACTGACCCACTAACTAACTCAGATTTGAGATCCATCTATTTCACTAAAATGACAAAAAGCAATAAATACTAGAAAAGACAAACAAGAGAAAAGATCTAACTTACAAAGGGTCTTGCATTTGAGGTCTTCCTCCAAGCTTCACTTGGACAACCTACACACAAGACGAACAAGGAAAAATATTGGGGTTGTTTCGGGGATTGCTGTATTCAAACCCCTGTTTTGGTGTTCCCACCTCCATAGACAACCAGATAGATAGAAAAGGTGGAAAAATTAAACAAGCACAAAGTGATAAAAGCAATCCCTGCTCAAGGAGGAGAACTTGTATCAGGAGATAGAAAAGTAACAAGTTATCTATTCACAAATAGAAAATGAGCAAGAGAGTGTTACCAATAGTCAGTGGCCCCCTCTTGACTGTACGAATGCACCATTGAATGCTTGCAAGAGAGATTTGGTTGTTTGAGGGACCTCAATCCAGCAAAGATTCGCTATAAAAGGAAGATTGAGAAGAGAATGAAGTGAAAGTGAGAGAGAGAGACCAGAGTTAGAATGAGAGTCTCCAAAATGAGAGCAAAGAGGAAGTTTTGTGTTACTACATGGGTGAGAGGAGCTATTACTCTCGAAACTTAGAGAAATGCAGGGACATTGTGTAGGCATCCAACTCATCATTTTTTGGGAAATGAGTTGGTGGGCTGCTATCGCTTTGTCATCGGTCCTCATGGAGTGGAAATCACAAAATTTTGACCCATAAGGTTCTTTTCATAAATGCAAATAGGTACAGTAAATGAAGGTTCAAATGTGCAAATTTGAAATTTCCCCATGGTACAATTTTACAATATTACACAGTTGTAATGGATATGCATTCATGATTGAAAGATCTATGAAGATTCTTGTCATATCGTGAGAGTTTAGTTTTATACAATGAAGATGTTCCATTTTACCGTTATGTTTAGTTGATTCAAGTAGCACATATTTGGTTTGTATTGTGGGAACAACAACTTGAGCAAGGGCCACTCAAGGTACTATTTACCCACCTTTAATTTTTGTTAGAATAAATGTTCATTTTAGTAGATTATTCATTACACACATGTGAATGATATCTTAATTTTACGATTCACCTTTTGTATTGAGTCTTTGAGTCATCCTCCGAAGTATGTCAAGTAGTTAGGAGTAAGAGTTAGCAGTGTTAATGAAGTTGTAGAGTTTAGGTTAGCAGATATCAGTTATAGTGCTAAGTTGAAAGTACCTACAACATTAGTAGTAGACTAAGTTATTTCCCTTATTTTGCAGTTTATGCTTTATTTTCCTTTTACAATCTTTACTGTTGTCCTATATATGTGTAAACCACCTATACTAGATGATATAGGTTGTGTAGAGTTTGTGAATGCACATATAGTTCCAATACCATAAAAATATTACGAAGCCCTGGTTTGTAATTAAATGAAGCCTTAACAATATTTTAGTGGATTGTTCAACTAGGAACCTTTCCTCTAAATTGTGTGTCTAACACCAAGCTGAATAGAAATTAATTGGGTCTTATATTTTTTGGCACTATTACCAGGGATGGTCCTACATTCAGGATTCTATGAAATTAGTAGTAGACTAAGTTATTTCCCTTATTTTGTAGTTTATGCTTTATTTTCCTTTTACAATCTTTACTATTTTCCTACATATGTGTAAACCACCTATACTAGATGGTATAGGTTGTGTAGATTCTGTGAATGCACATATAGTTCCAATACCATAAAAAGCTTATGAAGCCTTGGTTTATAATTAAATGAACCCTTAGCAATAGTTTAGTGGATTGTTCAACTAGGAACCCTTCCTCTAAATTATGTGTCTAACACCAAGTTGACTAGAAATTAATTGGGTCTTATATTTTTTGGCACCATTACCGGGGATGGTGCTACATTCAGGATTCTCTTGTGTCATTTCAAGCTTTCATAGTTAGAATTTTTTCTTCAACATTAGGGTAATTAAGTTTTTAGTTATCAATACAAAAATTCTTTACTAAAAATGAGTAGGATTTGTTGATCCAAAGAGTCACAGCTATTGTATGTGGAGGTGGCGAGATGCTCTAGGAAGATTTCTCCCTTATACACACGAAGCTTTAGAGGATACTGGTGATCATAGTGAACATAGTGAGGGTATTCCTAAAGAATAATATTCCCTAACACAAATATCCACATCAAAATAGAGGATACATCCCACACACAAATCATCACCATGGCTGATGCTGTAGTGGAAAACCCACCAGAGCATGTATCTTTTGAGTTCCCCATTGCCAACCAGGAGAGAGCAACTGCATTGAAGAACATACCTCTTTCAACATTACCTATCTTCTATGGGTTGGTCATAGAGGACCTAGATATATTCCTATTTGAGTTTGATGTGTGTGTAGAAGCTATGATTACACTACAAATTCCCATAGGCTCAAACTTTTTCCAACAACCCTGAAGGATGTTGCTCTAATATGGTTCATGGGTTTAGGAAGAGATGTTGTTCCTAATTGGAATTGTATGAAGACAAAATTCTTGGAGAAGTACCAGGACTACTATAGAGGAATTGACAAAAAGAGAGATGACATATTTAGGATGTCACAAAAGGAGGATGAATCTTTGGAAGACTACATGGAAAGGTTCCAATTTTTCCTTGAAAATTCCCACCAAAAAAACTCTCTCAGACGAGTTTTTGAAGCTTATATTCTTAATGGGGATTGTATGGATGCACTTAACCTCATTTGGGCAAGATATATTTCTCAAGCACCATTTGAGGAGATTTGCAAGGCATGCAGGAACTATTCAAGGTCTTTCACCAAGAAAGCTAGAGGAGAAAGGCATCTTCCATCATCAAACCATTCAATGGAGTCTCTAGAGTTGAATTGCGTAATCTGTTGTCCAACACAAAGGAGGATATTATCAGCCATCTAGCAACACAACTAGATATTCTCCATATAAAAAAGAAGATGAGGTAGAAGAAACTCTTATAGAATACTACCCACATTGTAGACAAAGGACTAGCTGCAAATGCAAGGTGGAAAGTACCTCTAAGGGGACATCAAAATTTCATGCATTGGAAGGAGAATATGGAAAAGTATTGTAGATAG
Organism: Sequoia sempervirens; assembly: GCA_007258455.2. Lineage (NCBI taxonomy): Eukaryota > Viridiplantae > Streptophyta > Pinopsida > Cupressales > Cupressaceae > Sequoia > Sequoia sempervirens. The sequence continues at coordinate 39,024 of VDFB02178101.1, read as the reverse complement.
CTCAAAGGAAATGATGGTAGCCAAGAAAAGGTATGCCCCAAGATCCTTTGAATTATAACATGTTATTTCTTGGAAATAATTAAAATCTTCCTAATTGGAATCCTTAGTCTTGGGCCAATATGCAAAAACAACAACAAAAAATTCCTCAAACCAATTGGAACCAACAACAAAAAAATATGTGGCCATCACAAAATTACCAAGGACCTAACTATAATTCCCAATGGCCACCCCAACAAAACCAATGGCAACCCTAATGGAAAAGAGGCTAGCAATGACAAAACCAAAACATGAATTACCAACAACCATAGCAGCCCATGTAGCCACAACAACAAGCCATTATGCCAAACCAAACAAAGCCAACACCACATCCAACTAGAGCACCTCAGCTGCCAACCCAACCTGTACCTAACCCCAATAACAAGCTTGTTCAACATGCCTACACTAATGAAGTTGTTCAATACCCTACTTATGGGGTAGAGGTGAGTGATGTCCACCTCAAATTAGGGAAGACTTTTTCCGGACCTTCATCCCCTCAAATGATTGAATTAACTGATGAAGAACCCCTAGCAGAGACCTTGGACACTCAACCTAAGGAGCTTGGGTCAAATTAGGTTAAATAAAACCAATCCAAGTCTAGAGCCTCCATTCCCTGAAAGATTAGCAATACAAAGACATCAAACACAAGATGAAACAGACCTGTTGGGACAAATTAAAGATGTTTGTATCAAAATACCCCTTACCTCATGTCCCCATGTGACTACTTAACTCCATTTTCTACTTAAATTTAAGAAGCGGGAGTGTTCCCATGTATAAATTTTATTATTGGGAAAGATAATCTATAATCTTTTCCTATTTTAATGGAGCAATTACTATTTAGGAATTGAAGATAAGTTGTGGAAAAAAAGTGGGGGCTGGAAATAAGCAACAACAACATGTTGCTAAAAATCCACATGGCTCCATAAATTTCTTTCCCTCTTTTTTAATATTTATTTTCATTTTTCTTTTTCTAAATTTTTATTGTACAAATTATTGCTAATATTGTTAATACAAATTTAAGCCGGATGCTAAAAAAATAAGGAAAATTAAGCATTCATGGGGCCATCAACTCCACAAATAACTCCTAAATAAGTTGAGCAGTAGCTGCTAGCCAAAATATACTAAGCAGTTGCATGGGGACTTGCTCTTATCCAAGCCATTAAGGAGAATCCTATCTATACCAAAAAAGTGAGAACTTTGCCTTAAAAATCCTAGTAGGAAGAGGAAAGATCCTTAGATAGTACAAGTCCTAGGATAGCTTGCAAACATCATGTTGGAAAAGATAATTGTTCCCAAGTATGCAGACCCTAGGAATCCTGTGGTGGATGTAAAGATAAATGACGCTCTAATTAAGAACACCTTAATTAACTTGGGAGCAACCATCAATGTAATGACTAAATAAACCATGAAGTTGTTATAGTTAATAGAACTCATACCTACACCCACTATTTTGTAGTTGGCAGAAATGCCCATAGTCAAGCTTGAGGGTATCATTGAAGACTTGGTGATAACATTTGATTCATGGGAGTACCCTGTAGATTTCATGGTGTTGTGGCCAAAGGCTAATCTTGTAGGATACCCCCTCATATTGGGAAGACCATGGTTGACAACAAGATATGCCTTCATAGGTTGCAAATTTAGGAACATGATTATCTCTAATGGGAATGTGGCTAAGAAATCATTCCTCTATCCACCAACCTAGCCACATGCAAACCTAGAATAAAACATTTAGCCTTCCCTAGATGAGGAGGACCAATACTCCTTGCAAGAATTCATGACTAGTGAATGCAATCTACTATTACAACAACAAGATGAAGATGAATTGATAATAAAAATAATGAAAAATGACTATGGTAGCGACCCGCAACATCAAGACTACTTGACATGTTTACAAGATCCTCTGCAAAATATTATCCTTGCTAATTCATTTGAGTCAATTTCCCAAATATTTCATAATGTGTTATTGCTACGCCCTTAATATTAAAGTACATCAGGTTATGAATAGCTGGCTTGTGGCTATCTTAACTCCTAATTAAGTCATATTATCAATATTATATTTTTATTTAGTTGATTAGGTCTGCCTAAGGCTTATGTAGTGTTATCTAAGTCGGCTTGGGTGATATACTAGACATAAATAGGTATATATAGGAGGTTGTGAGTCTTATTTCATCATCATATTGTGAATTGTGTTCTCATTGAAGATATTTGGAGGTTTCCCCCCTTGCAGTGGCTTATTATTCTTAGTTATTATCAAGTATTTGTATTATATTTCATATCATATTCCTCTATTGTGCAAGTTCTTTCATTACAAGTGGTATCAGAGCATGATCTTGGCATCGTAGAGGCAAGGCATTTTCTTAATATTGGAGGTGATTTTGAGAAGAGCATATATTTTAGATTTTGGTAAAATTTTGTCTAATTTTTAAAGGGTTTTTGAAGGAAAATTTCAAGAAGATACACTCTAGATTTCAGAAGAATTGTAGTAGAATTGAGCGAGTTATTATAGAATTAGGGTTTCTACCCATTTTATTTGGAAAACACATATCTCCCACATATTGAAAAATTGTTTTATAATTTTTTTGAGAAATATTAGTGGAAGATACAATCCAATTTTTAGATCAATTGAAGCATAAATAGTTAATTTATGAGGAAATTAGGGTTTTCAAAAAAATTGATCTCAAGGCTACAAATCACCTAATTTTTGGGAGATTTTTATTGGAGTACGACTTAGGCCTTGGTAAGTCACAATGAAATTTTAAAATTATTTTGAATTTATTTGTGTGATTTATTGCAAAATTATTTTCTACCATCATGACGGGCCTGCAACAAGAGGAAAAAATAATGCTACCACACCGAGGAAATCTTCATAGAATGAGGGAGTAGAAAATGAGGATTTTAACCCTAAGGATGAAGAAAACAAAGTAAAGGGTGATATTTCATCATTAGAGAAGAATATTATGGGAGAAATGGGTGAATTGAAATCACTTATTCAAGGTATGTGGTGTAAGGGTGAAGATTCACCTAGTAAGGTGGAAGATAATGATTTTTTTGGATTTGAATTCCTTGGAATTGACTTTGGTTTCAAGAAGGATTCTTCCTTTAACAATCATATGCGAGGAAATTCATACCTAAGTTGGATATGAGAAAGTTTGATGGAAAGGATCCAACCAATTGGCTATGCCAAATGGAGTAGTTCTTTGATATTCATCATGTTCCTAGTAAAAAAAAGGTGGCTATGGCATCATTAAATAGAACCATATCAATTTGTTGGTATCGCTGGTTATGTAATGAGAAGAGAAAAAAGGGTTGTGTGGTCACATGGTCAATTTTCAAAGAGGAAATTTCCACCCATTATGGATATAACTTTATGGATAGCTACTTCTGCCAACTCACTAAATTAAAGAAAATGGGCATGGTCAAGGATTATATTAAGCAATTTCAAATCCTTTCTCTAAGAGTAGAGAAAATGGAAGAATAAAATATGAAAGAACTATTTATAAGAGGTTTAAAGGATCACATAAAATATGAAGTACGATTTTTATTGGAGTTCGACCTAGGCCTTGGTAAGTCACAATGAAAATTTAAAATTATTTTGAATTTATTTGTGTGATTTATTACAAAATTATTTTCTACCATTATGACAGGGCCTACAACAAGAGGCAAAAAGAATGCTACCACACTGGGGAAATCTTCATAGAATGAGGGAGTAGAAAATGAGGATTTTAACCTTGAGGATGAAATAAACAAAGTAAAGGGTGATATTTCATCATTAGAGAAGAATATTATGGAAGAAATGGGTGAATTGAAATCACTTATTCAAGGTATGTGGTGTAAGGGTGAAGATTCACCTAGTAAGGTAGAAGATAATGCTTTTTTTGCACCTGAATTCCTTGAAATTGACTTTGGTTTCAAGAAGGATTCTTTTTTTAACAATCATATGCTGAGGAAATTCATACCTAAGTTGGATATGAGAAAGTTTGATGGCAAGGATCCAACCAATTGGCTATGCCAAATGGAGTAGTTCTTTGATATTCATCATGTTCCTAGTCAAGAAAAGGTGGCTATGGCATCATTACCTAGAACCAGATCAACTTGTTGGTATCGTTGGTTATGTAATGAGAAGAGAAAAAAGGGTCATGTGGTCACATGGTCAATTTTTTAAGAGGAAATTTCTACCCATTATGGAAATAACTTTATGGATAGCTACTTCTTCCAACTCACTAAGTTAAAGGAAATGGGCATGATCAAGGATTATATTAAGCAATTTCAAACCCTTTCTCTAAGAGTAGAGAATATGGAAGAATAAAATATGAAAGAACTATTTATAGGAGGTTTAAAGGATCACATAAAATATGAAGTACAATTTTTATTGGAGTTCGACCTAGGCCCTAGTAAGTCACAATGAAATTTTAAAATTATTTTGAATTTATTTGTGTGATTTATTGCAAAATTATTTTCTACCATCATGACGGGGCCTGCAACAAGAGGCAAAAAGAATGCTACCACACCGAGGAAATCTTCATAAAATGAGGGAGTAGAAAATGAGGATTTTAACCCTAAGGATTAAAAAAACAAAGTAAAGGGTGATATTTCATCATTAGAGAAGAATATTATGGAAGAAACGGGTGAATTGAAATCACTTATTCAAGGTATGTTGTGTAAGGGTGAACATTCACCTAGTAAGATGGAAGATAATGCTTTTTTTGGACCTGAATTCCTTGGAATTAACTTTGGTTTCAAGAAGGATTCTTCCTTTAACAATCATATGCCGAGGCAATTCATACCTAAGTTGGATATGAGAAATTTTGATGGCAAGGATCCAACCAATTGGCTATTCCAAATGGAGTAGTTCTTTGATATTCATCATGTTCCTAGTCAAAAAAAGGTGGCTATGGCATCATTACCTAGAACCAAATCAATTTTTTGGTATTGTTGGTTATGTAATGAGAAGAGAAAAAAGGGTTGTGTGGTCACATGGTCAATTTTTCAAGAGCAAATTTCTACCCATTATGGATATAACTTTATGTATAGCTACTTCTTCCAACTCACTAAATTAAAGAAAATGGGCATGGTCAAGGATTATATTAAGCAATTTCAAACCCTTTCTCTAAGAGTAGAGAATATGGAAGAATAAAATATGAAAGAACTATTTATAGGAGGTTTAAAGGATCACATAGAATATGAAGTACAATTTTTATTGGAGTGCGACCTAGGCCTTGGTAAGTCACAATGCAAATTTAAAATTATTTTGAATTTATTTGTGTGATTTATTGCAAAATTATTTTCTACCATCATGATGGGGCCTACAATAAGAGGCAAAAATAATGCTACCACACCGAGGAAATCTTCATAGAATGAGGGAGTACAAAATGAGGATTTTAACCCTAAGGATGAAATAAACGAAGTAAAGGGTGATATTTCATCATTAGAGAAGAATACTATGGAAGAAATGGGTGAATTGAAATCACTTATTCAACGTATGTGGTGTAAGGGTGAAGATTCACCTAGTAAGGTGGAAGATAATGCTTTTTTTGGACTTGAATTCTTTGGAATTGACTTTGGTTTCAAGAAGGATTCTTCCTTTAACAATCATATGCCAAGGAAATTCATACCTAAGTTGGACATGAGAAAGTTTGATGGTAAAGATCCAACCAATTGGCTATGCCAAATGGAGTAGTTCTTTGATATTCATCATGTTACTAGTCAAAAAAAGGTGGCTATGGCATCATTACCTAGAACCAAATCAATTTGTTGGTATTGTTGGTTATGTAATGAGAAGAGAAAAAAGGGTTGTGTGGTCACATGGTCAATTTTTCAAGAGAAAATTTCTACCCATTATGGATATAACTTTATGGATATCTACTTCTACCAACTCACTAAATTAAAGAAAATGGGCATGGTCAAGGATTATATTAAGCAATTTCAAACCCTTTCTCTAAGAGTAGAGAACATGGAAGAATAAAATATGAAAGAACTATTTATAGGAGGTTTAAAGGATCACATAAAATATGAAGTACGATTGTTCCAACCACAATCCTTATCGCATGTAATAGTAATTGCAAGACAAGTGGAGACGTATTTGGCTAGTAGGAGACAAGGGAATATAAATTTTAGTGAAAGGAGATATCCTACACATTCACTACCACAACCTACTAGGTTGAATCCACAAAAAAATGAGGAGAAGAGAGCAAAAGGGTTATGTTTCAATTGTGACAAGTATAGTTGAGGGCATAGATGTAGTGAAAAGAAATTGTTTTATATTGAAAGACTAAGTGAGGAAGAAGAGGAGGAAAAAATATTAGAGGGTGATAGGGATTTAGATGATGAATCACATGATTCCCAACCAATCATTTCTCATCATGCACTCTTTGGTTTTAGTGCCCCAAAAACTCTTAAGGTAGTTGGGTTCTTAAAGAAGTAAAAAGTAAGCATTTTGATCGACTTGGGTAGTACTCATAGTTTCATCAACAAAAAGTTGGTTACTTATCTAAAATGCTTTATAAATCATGCTCTAGAATTTCAGGTCTTGATTGCAGATGGTGGTACTATTAGTTGTTCTGGAAAAGGTCATAGTATTAAATTATCCATTGGAGATTATCACCTTGATATCCCAATGTATGCTATCTCCATGGGTCCAATAGATATTGTTTTGGAGTACAATGGCTTACCACCTTGGGAACAGTTGAGATGAACTTTCAAGAATTATTCATGAGATTCCAATCAGAAGGAAAGACAATAGAGCTAAGAGGGTTGAAGGAAAATTCCCCACAAATAGTTAGCTCTCATCAAATGTAGAAGTTGCTTAAGAAAGGAGTTGATGAATTTGTGGCCTAGTTATGCTCATTAGAAGTCTCTTAATCTAATGCTCCTACCCATCTAGATTTACAAGCAATAATTGAGCATTGCTTAGTGGTTTTTGGAGATATGCCTAAAGGATTTCCTCCTAAGAGGGATCATGATCATGCCATAGAACTAGTTCCAGGGAGGAAACCCCCTAACATTAGGCCTTACTGGTACCTACATATACAAAAAAGTGAGATAGAAAATATTGTTGATGAGATGTTAGAGGCAAGAATTATCAGGCATATCCAAAGTTCTTACTCCTTGCTTGTGGTGATGGTGTAGAAGAAGGATGAAACTTGGTGCATGTGTCCAGACTATGGAGGTCTCAACATGTACACCATCAAAGATAAGTTTCCTATTCTAGTCATTGATGATTTTTTAGATGATTTGAATGGAGCTATGCATTTTAGAAAGTTAGATCTTAGATTTGATTATCACAAAATTCAAATTAAGGAAGAATATATTTGTAAGACAACATTTAGAACTCATGAGGGTCATTATGAATTTTTTGTGATGTCATTTGGTCTTACTAATGCTCCATCTACATTTCAAAGTTTTGATGAATTCCATATTTAAAAATTTCTCGAGGAAGTTTGTATTAGTGTTTTTTTATGGCATTGATTTATAGAAAGAAACTGGAAGAACACACGCAACATGTAGATAAAGTATTGCAAGTTCTTGAAGAGCATAAACTCTATGTTAAGCCATCCAAGTGTGTATTTGGTCTTAATGATATTGAGTACTTGGGACACATAGTTTCACATGGAGTAAAGGTGGATCCTAAAAAAATTAAGGCTATCATGAATGACCTATTCTCAAAACCATTAAGAAATTGAGAGGTTTCTTGGGATTGATTGGATACTATAGAAGATTTATGAAGAATTATGGTCGTATAGTAGCACTTCTCACTTTATTGAAGAATGATTTTTTTCATTTTAATGAATCTACTAATTCAACATTTGAAATGTTAAAGGAGGATATGTGCACAACTCTAGTGCTTTCCACTCCCAATTACATAAAGGATTTTATTGTGGAATGTGATGCTTCAAGAAATGGTATAGGTGCAGTTCTCATGCAAGATGGTAAGTCCATTACTTTTAAGAGTCATCAATTAAAGGGTAAGAATCAACTCAAACCTATTTATGAGAAGGAAATGCTAGCTATTCTTCATGCAATGAAATAATGGAGGCATTATCTAATGGGTAGACACTTCAAAGTTAAGACAGATCATGATAGCTTAAAATATTTTTTGGAACAAAGACTATCTTCTAAAGAACAAAGAAAATGGGTTACTAAGATGTTGGGATATGATTTTGTGATTGTATATAAGAAAGGGAAGAAAAATGTTGTGGAAAATGCACTATCAAGGAAGGATGAGAAGGATGAAGCTTTATTGTGTGCCCTTTCAATATTACAAGAAGATTGGGTAGTGTTGTGTAGTTTTCACACACACGCCCCACTGAAAGTAGGGACCCTCTTTTGCTCTTGTTTTTGATGCTTTAGCCCTTGGATTTTGAGGTTTTGTTGCCTTAGCGCATGCTTGAATGATTATCTTATTCGTTCCTATGGTCCCTTTCTAGGAAGCACTTTGAAAATCTAATTTTTTGAACTCCTTTTGGGTTTTTGGCTCTTTGTGGGAAAATTTCCTCTGGACGGATTTCCTCAGATGCTTTGAAAACTCGGCGGCTGATGTTTTGCACTGTTTTCTGGAGATTTTGGTCCTTCGCGGAATTCCACATGGATCATATTTTCCCAACATTCCGTCTCCTTGTCGAATTCCTAGATTGGGGTTTTGGTTTGTCATTTTTATGAATGTTGATGGCCCAGTCACTATATTCTCCTATTGATTGATGAGTTCAATGGTGCCTAGCATTCTCATGATTGAATTTTTGAGCTCGATCCTATGTGCATGGTTGTTTTCATTTTGGTTGATTTTGGGGTTTTTCGAGCTTGTGTGATTGCCAGCCTTGAGTGAGTTTGTGAGCCTATTTTCGATTGCATTTAAGTGAAAATCACTGTGTCTCCTTTGAATAGCCCATCCTCGGGCTTGGTAAGGGTGCAAATCAAGTAAGCGGAATCTAAGCTTGCCCTGTGCATTCATGGTGGAGCCCTAGGATTTCGGATTTAGGGCATCACCATTTCCTCTTGATTTGCTTTAGGATGAACCTTGAATTTCAAAGATGATTTGTAGGAGGTTCAAATCGAGTTGGTTGCGAACCCAAGTTCCTCAAATTTGTGATTGCTCAATAAATTTGAGTGAAGTCATGTGAGAACATTGACATTCGGCTTTTCCTTTAGTTTCAAGATTTTCCTTCGCTGGCGGATTTCCCCAATTTTCCTTGTCCTCTGCATTTTCCTGAAATATGCCGTGATCCGGAGTTTCGCCTACTTCATAGATTTCCGCTCCCTTCGAATTTTCCCAAAATTTATGTTGTCTCTTCATTTTCTAGAATTTGTAGACTATTGCTGTTTTCATGAATTTCCATCCTAGGCGGAATTCTCTGAAACTTTGTTTAAAATGAAGGATTGTGAGATAGCATGAATTATTGGCTACTTATTGTGCATCATGTGATTAATCTGAGTAATATTAAGATCTTTCATGCTATTTCTTATCTGATTGTGATTGATTGAATGATTATTGGGTGCTTGTTATGCTTATTTTTCCAGAATCCACTTGGCTGGGAATTTTTCGAACTTCCTCTCTGGGCTGGATTCCGCAAAGGGGTGAAAATCCCAAAATTTGAAGAAATTATGCTTTAACGATATTTCAAGGGGATTTTGATCTTTGCTTGGATTTATTTGAATGATGAATATATTATTGGTGATGGGATAATTCTGATCCTCATGTTATAATGGATATTATTGGTGGTGGTTTTTTGCTGAGTGCAGGCTGAATTTAACAAAGTCGTTAAGGAATCGATGGAGGAGATTAATTCAATTGAAGGAGGGTTTAAAGCATTTATTACTTCACCTGTGGCCGACCTGGAGGAGATTTTTCTTAAGATGCCAGATAAATTGGATCAAGATAAGGACGAAGGGGCCAGTTAATGATCGATTGCATTGGGAGTTGTGCTTCCTATTTATCTAAGGCCTTTTCTACCTGGTTTTTTCTGTCCTTCACATGCATTGGACCAGATTATATTGGAGATCCCAAGCCAACTTGGATGAGTTCATGCATTTAATGCGTATTTTATCCTATTTTGAATTCCTCTGGGCCGACCTTGTTTTGTGGCTATTTTTATTGTAACCCTAATTAGGCCGACATATCTTGGGGGTTTCTATAAATATGGCATTTTTCCTCATTTGTAAAGGGGAGATAGTTCTTGGCTTAGAAGAAATTAGGGTAGTAAAGTAAGAATTAGGGTTAGAATTTAGTCGATTTTGGAGCAAGTGTTGTAACAGAGAACATTAGAATTGTTGCTGATATTGGATGATTCAATACAATTGAAGACATTGTGATTTCTGATGATCTCTTTGTGTTGACTTATTTTGCATGGTTCTTGCTGTTCCATCTTTTGAAATTTTTGAAGGTTATTTGATGCATGTTAGATTGTAGAGTTAGATTTGATTAAATGATGTTTATGGTTCGATGCTTGAAGTGTTTGCAACAATCCCTAGTCCATACTTTTTGTAGCTAGTTGATTGTTAGTTTCTTTGCAAAGTTAGCTTGGACCTTACATTTATTGTGCTTAGTTCAATTGTGAAGGCTTATTCATTTCAATTGCAATAGGGTTGTCTTGGATGAGGGTTCATGATCTAAAAATATTTAATGCCTTAGAAGATTGCACTGTTTCTACAGATTTATCTAGGTTAAGCAGGAATTAGTTTATGAGGGATTGCTCCATTTCAAGTATTTCATCATTTTCATTGTTAGTCTTAGAAGTAGATTTAATCTTAGGGTCTCTCTTAAACCCTTATCTTTTTCTATTTCTTTATTATTTGGGTTAGTTTTAGGATTGAAGTACCACCATATGGCGAAATCAGATAAGTTTAAGATCTAGTTATTGCTTTTAGTAAGGTCCCATTGTGATTACCAACATTTTCACTTTTATCACTGAGTTGTTTATGCATTGTCAAGACCTGGCATTAGAGACCTTGGGGTTATCTCTTGAGGCTTGCTGATAGAGATTTACCTTTCAAGAGAGATAGGATTTCCATATTCTATCTGATTTGTTGTTGTGCAGAAAACACCATCAATAGATTGGCACTAGAAGGAGGGCCTGAATAAGCAAGCTGGATCGATTTATGTTTGCCATCTCTCCTGAAAGATTCAGAAGAAGAACCAGATCTACTCCAAGAGAAGAGGAATTTCAAGAATTACCAGCCCATAATAGGTCAGGAAGGACCAACAGAAGGGGAGAATCATCATCCACCCAGCCACCTCCATCATCTCCATCATCCCCATCTTCATCTGATTTTGAAGCCATTCTCATTCAACAGCCTCAACAAGCCATAAATCAGCCTTTACCACCTCCACCTCCATCAATGGATTTCTTGGCAAACAATCCATCTCCCTTATCTTTCAACCATTACAATCCTATGCCTAAAAATCCTGAGCTATTCTACTCTAAGTTTCACATTAATGATCCCAAAAGGATTGCAGAGGAGCATATTAGGATTTTTAAAAATACCCTTAAGGATAGGGAAATTAATCATGAGGATGTTGCATGTAGACTTTTCCATATTCCCTTGGGGATGAGGCATTTGATTGGTATAACCATCTTCTTGCTGGGTCTATCACTACTTGGTTGCAGTTGGAGACTGTGTTTTTACAGAAATTTGAGACCCTAATCAGTGCCAATGAGTTACTTCTGCAATTTATTAGAGTCAAGAGGGAGGAAAATGAACCAATAGTGACTTTTAATAATAGATTTCATAGGACTTATGCTAGGCTACAACCCCCTTATGTTGTAGATGATGCCTCTGTCGGGGAGGTTTATTATGAGGCTTTAGATGATTTAACATCTACTTTCATTAAATGGAAAGCAAACCCTCCTGACAACCTATTTGAAGCTTATGATGTGGTTGTTAAAGTAAGTACAAACTTGAGACAACACTTGTCTGGACCCTTGCCATTAGCTAACCAAACACCTGTATTGAGTCCAGTCCCTCAATTACCCTTGGTTTCACACCTAGGTCATCCCTATCAAACTCCACCCATGCCAAATTACCCTCTAAATGTGAACTAGCGTGCATTTCCTCATCAACAAGTTAATTTACCCAACTATTTGCAGAGCTCTGAGATATTTAATCAATCCTTGAACCATGGGCTCCATAATGTTTATATGCAGAATTCAGCTGGTATTGTTCCTCCATCAAACAGTGCAGACAAGGAGAGATTGGATGCACTCACAGAGCTAGTTGAGAAGTTGAACACCGAAGTCACCTACCTAAGGAACCATAATAGTCAATCCTAGGCAGCCCAAAGGGGGATTCAGTCCAACTATGATCAAAGCAATAGGGATATGATGCAAGCTTAGGGGCAGAACTTTGATAGGGGACATCTTGATAAAGATCATGAAAGAAAACCACCACATTGGAATAATGGAGGAGCCTTAGCATCTCTGGATTAGCTAAAAAATCATAAGAAATCTAATGGAATTTACCTAGCTGAAGCAACTCTTTCAAGATGGTGTAGGATTCATAACACTAATCAACACTCTGAGTTGGATTGTCAAGAATTCTAGATTGCTGTGTCTATTTTCCAATAGGAAGTCCAACATGTCATCAACAGTTCAAGTAGGTAGGAGATAGTACCATCTAATCCTCATGACATATCAGTCATGGTGGTGAATCATGTAGCATTTCCAAGAAGTGAAGAGAATGGACTAGAAGAAGGACAAGACAAGAGTGTTGAAACAGGGTATGCATACAATGAAGAATCAATAGTTCAACCTTTTGGAGGTAATGAGGAGAATGACAATGGTACACTAGATGAAGAAGAGTCTACAATTGAAGAGGTTCAAGCATTCCATCATGTGCCAACTTAGTATTTCATAAGTGGAGGACAATATGATAAAGGAGGAAGCGTTGAAGGCAACATGGATAAATTTGTGGTTAGCTCTGAAGACAATTGTTCTACCATGATGATAGAGCAAATAGGAGAATGTGTGGTAGAAGAACTCAAGAAATTCAAAGTAAGTCTCTTTGCTCATGAGTTGTTAGGGGATCCTACATTCAGGGGTGCAATACTAAGGTCTCTTGAAAGAGATATGCTTTCTAAACAAAAGGGTGCTTCAAGCCAGGATGATACAAATACTTTAAAGGAGGTACTCTTGTCTGAAAAAAGCTTGGAAAATTATGTACTGGTAGTTGACCCTCAAGGATCGGAGGCTGAGGAAATCCTCATGTTACATGATATGTCTATTCATAAATTTGACAGTGCTGAAGCATCGATAGAATCAACAAAAGAAGTGGAGGAGCAAGCATGGTTGTCATATTATACAAAGAATGTGCATCAAATTATGAAGAATGAATTTCCAATAAAAGAATCTCAACAAGCTACTGGTGAATGTCTAGTAGAAGAGTCAATTGGCATTGGATCTAAGAAATTCATAGCAGTAAATGCTGAGGTAGCCTTGGAGGAGGTTGAGCTTTCAGATGAGGAGCCTCAACAAATTGCCAATGAATGTCCCATGAAGAAAATTGTAGGATCTAATATTGTTGATAAAGAAGCTGAGGTTCCTGAGGGTTACAGTTACAAACCTAAACAAGTGCCAATAAAAGAATTTAGGGAGTTTTCTTGTTCATCCAATTCTATTTTTTCTCTATTTGTTGGTGGACTAAATATTGAAAATTCACAGATTTTATGTATTAAGGATGAGATAGCTAATGTGATTCATGCTGATGTGCAAGAAAAACTGAATGATGTTGAAAACATAAATGTTGCAGTCAATGTTGGTGAGCTTGACCACATTGCAGTATGTGAAGGCATGCTTAAAGATTAGTCTGTGAAGCCTCCTGACGAACATCATGATGGGGAAGTTACTATACATGATGGGGTTTCTGCATTTTCATCATTGACCCTTCACAAAGACAGAGACATCAACTCTTCACAAGTACAGGGTGATGAACACAACATTCAGTCCACAATAGTACAAAATCAGGTTTTTTCTCTCCTTGATGAAAATTTTGAATCTTATCAATTTGATTATGGAGGTTTAGGAAAGACAACTTGCGTATGGATTGATCATGGTTTCAATGAGTTGCCTCAATTGCTGATTATTCCAATCAATAAGGTTAAGTTTGAATGCTGCAATTTGGTGATTTACTTTGTTGAGTATAAGGATAAGTTTGCATTCTTAAGGACTGTTACTTTCACCTTATTGCTTGTCCATGCACTGAAAAGTCAAAAAGATGTAGGTCTCAGTTTATCATGTCTGGTCATGATTTTGAATAAATGCGGCTTGCTCTACTTTCTTTAGGTTTTCTTTTATGCTTTTGCTTTCTTTAGATTAGATTACATTAGTTTAGGTTTTCTTTCGGTTTCGGTTTGGTTGTTGCTTTGCTTCTCTGGCTTGGGTTTTTTTGTTTTTTGGTTGGGGAAGTGTCTTTCCTGCACAATAATTATTCATTATCTGGGACTGTTCTGAGTGTTCCATTTATGAACTTTAATCATGTGTCATGAATGGATGGTCGAGATCTTTTGTTAGTGTCAAGCAGTCTGAATGTTTGATCTAAAGAAGATGGGTCATTGGTTTGATTTGAACTTGGAAAATTCTAAAATCCTATATCTTTCATACATCTTAAGAATCCTGAGGTTACTGTGGGATCTTTGTGAGGTCATGTTAGGTGAAAAATCCTATTTCTGCTTCAGCGCCACTGTGGTTCTCAGCCCTGAGAGTGAACTTCATTGTTCATAGGTTGAAAAGAAAAAGTGAAAAGAAAAGAATATCAGAAAAGAAAGGAAAAAAAATATATTGAAAATCAAAAGAATGGATTCAACCTATCGGGGGTATCTGAATATCTCTACTGGGGCTATGGACGCCTGGCTAGTAGCGAGGCTCTATCCAGGTTGCTTTTGGAGTTAGAATCTTTACGTAGCCTAACTTGACAGAGCTTGGTTTCTACGGTAGCTCAAGGAGGGAAATGAACTCACTTGCACACACTTAGATTTTTAGTTTATGGAAGGTTCAGTCTACCTTTGATTCTAATTTTCTTTAGTCTTTCATTTTGATTTTTTTGCCTAATAGGGAGATCGAGACCAAAGATTCTGGGTTCCCGATTCATGTTCATCATCAAAATGCTCTGGAGCATTTTCCCAGTTGAGTCGCCGTGTGTTGTGCAGTTTTCACACACACACCCCACTGAAAGTAGGGACCCTCTTTTGCTCTGGTTTTTGATGCTTTAGCCCTTGGATTTTGAGGTTTTGTTGCCTTAGCGTGTGCTTGAATGATTATCTTATTCGTGCCTATGCCCCCTTTCTAGGAAGCACTTTGAAAATCTAATGTTTTGAACTCCTTTCGGGTTTTTGGCGCTTTTCGAGAAAATTCCCTTTGGACGGATTTCCCTGGATGCTTTGAAAACTCGGAGGCTAATGTTTTGCATTGTTTTCTAGAGATTCCGGTCCTTCGCAAAATTCTGCATGGATCAAATTTTCCTGACATTCCGTCTCCTTGTCGAATTCCCAGATTGGGGTTTTGGTCTGTTGTTTTAATGAATGTTGATGGCCTAGTCGCTGTATTCTCCTGTTGATTGATGAGTTCAATGGTGCCTAGCATTCTCATGATTGAATTTTTGAGCTCGATCCTGTGTGCATGGTTGTTTTCGTTTTGGTTGATTTTGGGGTTTTTTGAGCTTGTGTGATTGCCGACCCTGAGTGAGTTTGTGAGCCTGTTTTCGATTGCATTTAAGTGAAACTCACCTGTGTCTCCTTTGAATAGCCCATCCTCGAGCTTGGTAAGGGTGGAAATTGAGTAAGCGGAATCTAAGCTTGCCCTATGCATTCATGGCAGAGCCCTAGGGTTTCAGATATAGGGCATCACCATTTCCTCTCAATTTGCTTTAGGATGAACCTTGAATTTCAAAGATGATTTGTAGGAGGTTCAAATCGAGTTGGTTGCGAGCCCAAGTTCCTCAAATTTGTGATTGCTCGATCAATTTGAGTGAAGTCATGTGAGAATGTCGACATTCGGGTTTTCCTTCAGTTTCGAGATTTTCCTTGTCCTCTACATTTTCTCGAAATATGCCGTGATTCGGAGTTTTTCCTGCTTCGCGGATTTCCGCTCCCTTCGGATTTTCCTGAAATTTCCACTATCTCTTCATTTTTCAGAATTTGTAGACTGTTGCTGTTTTCATGGATTTTTGTCCTGGGCAGAATTCTCTGAAACTTTGTTGAAAATGAAGGATTATGAGATAGCATGAATTATTGGCTACTTATTGTGCATCATGTGATTAATCTGAGTAATATTAAGATATTTGATGCTGTTTCTTATCTGATTGTGATTGATTGAATGATTATTGGGTGCTTTTTATGCTTATTTCGCCAGAATCTGCCTGGCTGGGAATTTTCCGAAATTCCTCTCTAGCCTGGATTCCGCGAAGGGGTGAAAATCCTGAACTTTGAAGAAATTATGCTTTAACGATATTTCAAGGGGATTTTGATCTTTGCTTGGATTTATTTGAATGATGAATATATTATTGGTGATGGGCTAATTCTGATCCTCATGTTATAATGAATATTATTGATGGTGATTTTTGCTGAGTGTAGGCTGAATTTAACAAAGTCATTAAGGAATCGATGGAGGAGATTAATTTGATTGAAGGAGGGTTTAAAGAATTTATTACTTCACCTTTGGCTGACCTGGAGGGGATTTTTCTTAAGATGCCAGATAAATTGGATCGAGGTAAGGATGAAGGGGCTAGTTAATGATCAATTGCATTGGTAATTGTGCTTCCTATTTATCCGGGGCCTTTTCTACCTAGTTTTTTCCATCCTTCACATGCATTGGACTGGATTATATTGGAGATCCCAGGCTGACCTGGATGATTTCATGCATTTAATGTGTATTTTATCCTATTTTGAATTCCTCTGGGCCGACCTTGTTTTGTGGTTGTTTTTATTGTAACCCTAATTGGGTCGAAATATCTTGAGGGTTTCTATAAATATGGAATTTTGCCTCATTTGTAAAGGGGAGATAGTTCTTGGCTTAGAAGCAATTAGGGTAGTAAAGCAAGAATTAGGGTTAGAAGTTAGTCGATTTTGGAGCAAGTGTTGTAATAGAGAACATTAGAATTGTTGTTGATATTGGATGATTCAATACAATTGAAGACATTGTGATTTCTAGTGATCTCTTTGTGTTGACTTATCTTGCATGGTTCTTGCTGTTCCATCTTTTGAAATTTCTCAAGGTTATTTGATGCATTTTAGATTGTAGAGTTAGATCTAATTTAGTGATGTATATGGTTTGATGCTTGAAGTGTTTGCATCAATCCCTGGTCCATACTTTTTGTAGCTAGCTAATTGTTAGTTCTTTGCAAAGTTAGCTTGGACCTTACATTTATTGTGCTTAGTTCAATTGTGAAGGCTTATTCATTTCAATTGCAATAGGGTTATCTTGGATGAGGGTTCATGATTTGAAAATATTTAATGCCTTAGAAGATTGCACTGTTTTTGTAAGATTGTAGATTTATCTAGGTTAAGCATGAATTAGTTTATGAGGGATTGCTCCATTTCAAGTATTTCGTCATTTGCATTGTTAGTCTTAGAAGTAGATTTAATCTTAGGGTCTCTCTTAAACCCTTATCTTTTTCTATTTCTTTATTATTTGGGTTAGTTTTAGGATTGAAGTATCACCATATGGCGAAATTAGATAAGTTTAAGATCTAGTTATTGCTTGTAGTAAGGTCCCATTGTGATTACCAAAATTTTCACATTTATCACTGAGTTGTTTATGCATTGTCAAGACCTGGCATTAGAGACCTTAGGGTTATCTCTTGAGGCTTGCTGATAGAGATTTACCTTTCAAGAGAGATAGGATTTCCATATTCTATCTGAGTTGTTGTTGTGCAGAAAACACCATCAACAGGAAGTAGAAGCCAACGAAGAGTGAAAAAATGATGTGGATATTCATAATCTCATTCAACAATTACAGAGTGATCCTAGTAGTTTGGATAAATTTTGTTGGAAGGGAGATAATTTGTGGTATAAAGAGTGATATATCTTTGCAATAATTCCTCTCTCAAACAAAATATTCTCACAGAGCTACATGAGTCTCTAGTGGGTGGTCATTTAGGATTTTTGAATACATATCATTGGGTCAAGAAAAACTTATTTTGGGAAGGGCTAAAAGGGGATGTTCAAAAATTTGTGGAAAAATGTTTGGTTTGTCAACAAAATAAAGGGGAGACAATTAAGACACCTGGTCTCTTGCAACCCTTAGCTATTCCTAGCTAGCATTGGGAAGAGGTCTCCACATACATCATCACAAGGATTCCAAGATCTAAGGGTAAGAATTTCATCATTGCAGTAGTGTATTTCCTCACTAAATATGCATATTTTATTGCATTGTCACATCCTTTTACAAGTACAGTGGAAAAAGCATTTTTGGAGAATATTCAAAAGCTACGTGGTATACCTAAGGTTATTATTAGTGACTATGATCATATCTTTACTAGTAACTTTTTTGACAGATTTATTCAGATGTTTGGGTACTCAATTGGCTCATAGTTCTTCATACCGTCCATAATATAAAGGGAAAAAAAAGGTTGTTAATAAGTGTTTGGAAGGATATCTACATTGTTTCAATTTAGATAATTAGTCTCAATGGGTAGATTGGCTACCACTAGCAAAATGGTGGTATAACACTTCCTTCCATAGTTCATAAAAAATGTCTCCATTTATGGCATTGTATGGATATCATTCTCCTTCCATCACATCATCATTGAAGGTGTCACCAAGAGTTCACACTGTGGAGGACCACATGATTCATCAACAACAAGTACTTTTATGACTTAAAGAGAATCTATGCATGAAACAAAACTGAATGAAGTAGCAGGAAGACCAACATCGTAGTGAAAGAAGTTTTGATGTTGGGGATTGGGTTTTCTTGTGATTGCAACCTTACAAGAAAATGTCATTGAAGAAATAATCAAAGAATAACAAGTTGTCTCCAAAATATTATGGACCATATCAAATCATGTAGAGGATATGTATTGTTTCCTACAAGCTTGAATTTCCATCAACAACAAAGATATATCCAATTTTTCATGTTTCTTGTTTGAAGAAGGTAATTGGGAATAATATCCCTACTCAGACAATATTATCGAATCTTGATCAAGAAGGAAGAATAATATTGGAACCAGAATGTATTCTTCAGAAACACACAAGGAAGCTAAGGACTAGAACACTCACTCAGTATCTCATCCAATGGAAGAATTTACCAATTGAAGATGCCACATGGGAGGATGAGGAGTTCATTCAAAAGCATCCAAAATTTCCTAGCTTTGAGGATAATGCTTTTCTAAAGTGGGGGGGCATGCTACACCCTTAATATTATAGTACATTGGGTTATGAATAATTGGCTTGTGGTTATCTTAACTCCTAATTAAGTCATATTATCAATATTATATTATTTAGTTGATTAGGTTAGCCTAGGGCTTATATAGTGTTATCTAAGTCGGCCTAGGTGATATCCTAGACATAAATATTTATATCTAGGAGGTTGTGAGTCTTATTTCATCATCATATTGTGAATTATGCTCTTATTAGAGATATTTGGAGGTTTGTCCCCTTGAAGTGGCTTATTATTGTTATTTATTATCAAGTATTTGTAGCATATTTCATATCATATTCCTCTATTGTGCAAGTTATTTCATTACAATTACCACATCAATATATCCCACACATAGCAAGACTTGACATCTCATCAGTGCAAACAACATCCAAGACTTTAGAGATCATGCCGGTTAAAACATTGAACGTTAACAGTCAAATGACTGGTATACAACATACATCACTGATAACTGTGTTGCAAGCACACACATTAACCTTTGCATGGTATTTTCATGACATGAAGGGGATAAACCAGAAATTGTGCATGCATAGGATTTACATCAATGATGATTTTAAACCCATGAGACAACCACAAAGGAGAATGAACCCTTTAGTTAGAGACATAGTTAAAATAGAATTGTAAAAATTACTTGATGTAGGCTTCCTTGTAGTCAGAGACATAGTTAAAATAGAATTATAAAAATTACTTGATGTAGGCTTTACATATCCTATCTCTGATAGTCAATGGGTGTCACCTCTAGTAATTATTCTGAAGAAAGGAGGAAAGTGGAGAGTATGTGTAGAATATTGAGAATTAAATTTTGTAACTAGGAAAGAACACTTCCCACTCCCCTTCATTGACCAAGTGTTTGATTCATTAGCAAGAAAAAATTACTCCTTTTTGGATGGATTTAGTGGTTGCAATCAAATTAAGATTTACCTAGAAGACTAGGACAAGACAACATTTACATGCCCTTGGAGGACATATGCTTATTTTGTCCTGCCATTTGGCCTATGTACTGCACCAAACACTTTCCAAAGGGTAGTACTAAGTATATTCTTAGACTTTGCACATGATTCCATGGAGGCTTACATGGATTATTTGACAACATATGGAAATACATATGATGAAGCACTTAAATCTAGAGAAGGTGCTAAAAATGTGTCATGAACACAACTTATCCCTGATTCATTAAAAATGTTTCATGATGATGATAGAAGGGATTGTATTAGGAGATTTTGTATCAAATGGAGGAATTCTAATGGACCCTAACAAAATTGAAGTAATCTCAACACTCCATATGCCTCAAAGACAAAAAGATGTTAGAAGTTTCCTGGGAAATGTTGGGTATTATAGGGGATTCATCCAAGATTTTAGCAAACTTGTAGCTCCACTATTTGTTTTATTGTCCGAAGATGTAGAATTTGAATGGATAGTTGCTTGTCAACACTCTTTTGTAGCACTCAAGGTAGCATTGACTAAAACCCCTATCTTGAGAGGACCAAATTGGACCTTACCTTTCCATATCCATACAAATGCTTCTAATTTTTCTATAGGAGTTGTAATTGGAAAAAAGGAAGGAAATAAGGAGTATGCCATATATTATATTGGTAAAAATATACTAGGGACACAAATCAATTGCACAATGATAGAGAAAGAGATGTTGGTTGTGGTATATGCAATAAACAAATTTAGGAATTATATTACAGGATATATAGTGTTCTTATACACTGACCATACAACAATCAGGTATCTCATGGAAAAACTAGTGGTTGGTGGAAGGATTGTAAGGTGGTTATGATTGCTTCAAGAGTTTGACATCACCATTATGGACAAGCTAGGCAAAGAAAATGCAATGGAATATTTTCTATCCATACTTCCAACCAAATTGGAAGATGTTGATGATTCATTCCTAGATAAGCATTTATTTTCTCTATCTTTGCATACACCATGGTTTGTAGACATTTCCAACTATCTAGTAGTAGGGAAGACACCACCTCATTTCTCCCTAAGAGAAAAGAGAGAATTGGTTCACAAGAGTTTTCCCTACTCCTAGATAGTTGGATACTTATTTTACACAAGATTAGATAAAATTATGAGATGTATCAAAAAAGATGAGGTATATGACTTTCTCAGAGCATGCCATGATGAACCCTATGGGGGAAACTTTGCAACAAAGAGAACAAATCTTAAGATTCTCACAACTAGCTATTATTGGCCAATTCTTCATAAGGATGTAGTGAAGTACACAAGGGGATGTGATAGGTGTTAGAGAATGGGAAGACCAAAAAAAATAGATGAAATTCCATTACATCCATAGTTAGCAATAACACCATTTTACAAATGGGGATTATAATTTATTGGCCCAATATCACCAACATCTAACAACAAGGAGTACATACTGGTATGCATAGATTACCTTACCAAGTGGGTGGAGGTTAAGGCTTTACAATGTGCTAGGGATGGTCATGTGGTAAAGTTTCTCTATGAGGAAATATTTACAAGATATGGAGTTACAAGGGAAATTGTCATAGAATAAGGACCCTAGTTTACATTAGAGCTAATGAAAAAATTGGTTCAAGAGTATGAGATTAGACATAGGAATTCCTCACCTTACCACCCTCAAGCTAATGGATAGGTGGAAGTCACAAATAGGGAGATTGAGAATAATCTAACCAAAATAGTACAAATTCATAAGAAAGATTGGGAAACTAGGTTGCCTAAGGTAGTTTGGGCCTTTATGACAACATGGAAAACCAAAATTGGGTTTACACCATATGAATTGGTGTATGGAAAGAAAGCAATACTTCCTATTGAATTTGAGTACAAAACTTTGAGAACAATTATTCAATTAGGTATGGACTTATCAACATCACAATAGGAGAGATTACACAAAATCAATACACTTGATGAAATTAGGATGGAGGCAGTACACCACACTAAATTTTTTTAGAATCAAAGAATCAGATGGCATGATCAATTCATCAAAACCAAGGAATTTAGTGTAGGTGATTGGGCTTTGCTCTATGACTCAAGATATCAAGACTACAAGGAAAATTTACAAGAAAGGTGGCTTGGTCCTTATGAAATCAAGCAAGTGTTTCCCAATGGATTCATACAATTGCATATAATTGATGAAGTCAAGTTTTCCTTATTGGTTAAAGGACACAGGATAAAGTTGTACAAGAAACTACTACAAAAGGATGATTTCCTTCTTTCATTAATCCAACAATTTGAGCCTTCACTCGATAATTCCACTACATCAACTACAAGTTATACACATAAATCAATAGAGGAGATACCTAGCTCACCTACTATTGTTACATAGATATGATTTCTAACACAACTCACAAAGCACACACTACGCAAGGTGATGAGAAAAAAAACAATCATTTTTGCACTAGTCAACGTTTGAGCTGAAGGGACTTGAAGCAACACATTTGAAGGTGAAAATTTTGAGAAAGTGAACTATTATTGGAGGAACTAGTAGCAATTTATTGACAATCATTTCAAAATTCCCCACTGAATTAATTGCATATCTATACTTTCCACTACCATTTTCTGCATATGTAGCCTATATACCACCTCACACTTTTCATTTCCATCACCTTTCTTTATTTTCACGTCTCATACACTTCATTTCATCTTCCATCTATCGTACATCCCATAACCTTTCCCAACAATCAACACCACATGCCATGCATTCATATCATTCACTTCTAATTGTAATTAAGAATGGTCAAATCAAATCTCGCTGTGAGCAGTAATCAACACTTTACACGGGATAAGTTTCCTTTCATAAGCATTCTACAGGTACATGCATTGAATTCTCATAATTAGCATAGATGATGATTGATTTCTTCCATATTTTAGCATTTATTTATGCATGTTTTCATATCTAAATTGATATTCCACTATCTACCATCTCACCCTTCCCCACGAACCATAGAATTAAGTGAGGATACTTGATACCTTTAGTTGGGGGGAGGGATACTCTCATTTTATTTATTTTAAAAAACCAAAAACCCTCTACAATTTTTTTCCATTTCATTTTTCCTTTGTTTTTAGACAATCCAAGCTCAGAGGAGAAGGAAGGGTTGGAAGCAACAACAACTGAATTGAGGATACAATAAAGAGAAGGTGGTGTAGTGGAATAACAAACAAAAATTGAGCTAGAAAAAAGAATAATTAAGGGAATTACAGAGCAATATCAATATCATGGGTGGTGATATTATCCATAGGGAACCAACAAAACATACCTAGCTATTGGAAGATAGACTACTATCACCTATTTTTTTAGGTGACTATAGGAGGTTTTATGGTAGATGCTTCAGAGGACACCATTGCTGAGGTATCAAGATTGCCAAGGGAAGGATAGGAGTTCCCAATAAGGAAAAATACCATAGCTACTAGGAACAAATTTAGAGAACATGGAGAAAACCTAGACTCATTGTCTCAAGGTACAAAAAGATTATCCTTACCTTGGATATAGGCTTCAGTAGCTTTTTATATAGTCAAATACTTAACTTGTGACGGCAGGAAGTCCTTGTTATATGCAGTCCATTTAAAGATTTTAAGCCATCTTCATTATGATAGGTGTGTAAATGTTCCTAATTTTCTTTACAATTTGTTAAAAAGAATGAGTTATGAGTACAAAATAAAAAATAATAACACAACATTGTCACATTTCTACTTAGTCACATTACTGATAAAGAGAAGTTTGAGAGCTCAATTTCCATATGTTTCATGGGAGAGTTTCCTAAATTGCAATCATATCAATACCATCCTTGAAGAACCTGTTTTCCCAAAAAGAGAAGAACCTATTGTCCCAGAAAGAGAAGAACTTGTATCAGATAGGGAAATTCCTTGTATCTCCCCTACTATGTCACCTACTCGTAACATAGGAGAGCTAGAGGAGCAGAACCTACATAACACTCAACCTACAACCTCTAAGAAACCCGCAACAAGAGATACCCAAGAAATCCCTACCTCTGGAAAAACACCAAGAATCAGGAAAAGGAAAGGTGACTCTTCGTCTACACCTACAAGAGGGAAAAATAAATTCACACAACCTAGGAGGTAGTCACACCATCTTAAGAGTAAAGGTGTTATGAGAGGGCTAGTTAAAAACAAGTAAAAGGGAGATGTTGTTATGGTTGAGACTAACTCAGAATTAAAGGGAGATTCCCTTGGTAATGAAAATGTATGTAATGCATAGACATGGAATTTAATAAGCACCTTTAAATATGATTTGGAGGATGCTTTTGTTGCAAAGAAAACAAGAAAAAGAACCCAAAAGATCCTTGACTCAAAGGGTAATGAATACATGAGTGAAAGGAATGATTAGTTTGTGGAAAGAGATGAATAAGTTTTTGTTGAGAAAAAAAAATTGCAATGGAATTACAAGAGGCTATGGAAATAATTAAGCAATTAGAAGGCTTATTGAAAACACAACAAAGAGAAATTGAGAGGAACAAAATAATCGAGGAATTGGAGGAAAAACTTTGTAAATATGAGCGTGGGTCTAGGTTGGATAAATTGGCACATCTTTGCTATCATAGTAGTAGAAAATAAGTAACTAGTACCTAAGGCTCCAACTTCTTCACTTTCAATTCCCTTTGGACCATTTGTAGTGACCTTAGGTGTGGAATTATGGAGAAGAACCCAAGAGTTCTTTGAGAAGAAGAAGGAATGGGAAAAATAAAAAGTTGAGTTGATGTCCAAGCACACCAGGAAACTTGAGCAGAAGGATGTAGAAATAAAAAGGTTGAAAGTGAAGATTAAAAAAATAGCAGACAAGGCTGCACAAATTCTAAATTGCATACCTCCTACAAGAGTTTACACACTATTTTTGCAAGAAATATCTTTTGTTTTCAGTCTAGCTAGCTAATTAGTGATTTTCCAATGTCAAAGAATACAAAAATTTTGTTTTTAGAAATTTTCTTTGACTCTACACTAGATATGCAAGAACAATTATGTGAGTTTTAATTGCATAATTTTGTGCAATCAAATCAAACAAAATGGAATCCTCTAATGTTTATGGGGGACTTATAGATGAAAGAATTAGCCTCTTATATCAAGAATGAACAAAAATGGGGCGAGATCTTGAAAGAATATACTAAAAAGGAGAAATATGTTGCTCTGCAACTAAGAAAAGAATCCATAGATCCCAATGCAGTTATTGATGAGTGGTTAGAGATCCTGACTTATAAAGGTGTAGGAAGGAAAATAATGCATTTCAGGGAATGCGACTACACTAGGATGAAGCAACAAGTTATAGGGCCTATTGGTCACACCTTCTAGTTTGTAAAGAAGAGATGGGATGAATTAACCCCTGAATTGAAGAAAAAGGAACCTCACTCGCTATACAATTTTATAGCCATTATTAGAAGGTCTCACAAGTATATAAACATTGCTGGGGACAATGGACTAAACTAGTTTCCACTAACAATTCATCCATCTCTCCTTCTCCACCTAGTGCCACATTGGATAGGGAGGGACCAGGATGAAGTACAAGCAACAAAGAACCTAAGGCTGGAAAATATTTCCTGTAGAAATGGATACTATTTGAGACAGGTTAAGGGAGTTGATGTTGTTGCAAACTTCAGGGAGATCACTTAGTAGTACAATCTTTGTGACCCTAATGTTTCTTGAGGACAAGCAATTGATTAGTTGGGTGGAGTGATGAGCCTAATCAATATCTAGTTTTATCTTATGTATTCCATATATTTTAATCACTTTAAGCAACTTATTTCATATACATTCTTGAACTTATATACCTTTTTATATCCTTTATGCAATATGAACAAGAATTCGATGAGTGGGAATATGATTATGATATGTTGATATTTGAATGATGAATGTATGAATGTGTATGATTTAATTCATGATTGTTAATAGTATGCATGCTTTGGATGAGAACTGACTCCTTACAGCTAGAACAACAACCTACAAAAATTGGAGAACTCAACCCATAGCCAAAGGATTTCAGGTCAATAAGTAGGGGAGAGTCAAAAATGATTAGGCAAGTGACAGTTGTAGAAAATGACGAACGTGATCATTGGAGTGAGCGATTGGGAGTCATTAGAGCATTCAATAAGATGATGGAAGGATGAAGGAGTTTTTGATGAACAAGGAAACTACCATGACTGTTTGTGCATAGGACATTTCTACCATGTTGTGAAAGAAAAGTTGCAAACCTAGTTATCTTCTTCCATTTGTTTTAGTTATAGTTTTTATTGAAAATAATTTGTCTCTCTATTCTAAAGGAGAGTGGATAGTTTAATTTAAATTTAGTTTCCAGTCGTTATGCAAATAAACCTCCTCTCAAACCTATATAGTTGGATTGGTGGTTGAGGAGCGGATCTAGTTAGAGATATACACGTGTTTTTAATATTTCTAGTATTATTTTCTAGCAGAAAATCTTGCATTTTTAGTTTTTGTTATCAGTTGTAATGGATGAGCATTTATGAATGAAAGATCCGTGAAGATTCTTGTCATATCATGAGAGTTCAATTTTATACAATGAAGATGTTTCATTTTACCGTTATGTTTAGTTGATTCAACTAGCACATATTTGGTTTATCTTGTAGGAACAACAAATTGAGCAAGGACCACTCAAGGTACTATTTACCCACCTTTAATTTTTGTTGTTAGAATAAATGTTCATTTTAGTAGATTCTTAATTACATATATGTGAATGATATCTTAGTTTTATGATTCACCTTTTATATTGAGTCTTTGAGTCATCCTCTAGAGTAATTCAAGTAGTTAAGAGTAAGTGTTAGTAGTGTTAATGAAGTTGTAGAGTTCATGTTAGTAGTTATCAGTTATAATGCTAAGCTAAAAGTACCCACAACAACAACACACTAAGTTATTTCCCTTTTTTTGCAATTTATGATTTTTTTTCTTTTTACAATATTTATTTTTTTCTTGCACATGTGTAAACCACCTATACTTGATGATATAGGCTATGTAGAGTCTATGAATGCACATATAGTGCCAACATCATCAAAATCTTATGAAGCCCCAATTAATAATTAAATGAAGCCTTAAAAAGACTTTAGTGGATTGTTCAGTTAGGAACCCTTCCTTTGAATTGTGTGTCTAACACCAAGTTGACTAGACATTAGTAGCACATAACTATTACCACCAAAACCTGAAACCAAAAAAAAATTGAAAATCTAAACTCATAAGTTAGGGAAAGATTGGTAGTCAAGAGTCAAGGATTTCATATAACTCTTATCACATAGGAAGCTAAGGAATAAGTTGATCTTTTGAGACCCAATACTCGAAAAAACTTCTCTCAAAAAATGCTAGGCAACAAACCTAAGCAAGGCCAGGACTCGACGCTTGATCGAATGACATCATAAACATCCTTGATTGACGTATTCAGAGGAAAATTGATTTGGTGAGAAGAGAAAGGAAAAAATAAACGTAAATATTTAGAAAAACAAAGAACAAAATAAACAAAGGAAAGCAAAACACAAAGAAAATCCAACAAAATAAAACACTAAATCAACCAAAAACAAAAGACAAACACAAAAATACACACACAAACCCAAGAAGGATCCATTAAATACATCAAAAACTAAAGAAGGAGAATGATCGTACTTGGTAAAAACATGTGGAAATAAGGGCATAAACAAGAATGAACACCACACAAACACAAAAAAAAAACACACAAGCGTCAAACACATGAACCATGAACCAACACCAAGCATCAACAATGGCAAAAAAGAATGTGTGGAAGGGTTTGAAGCTTTGCAAGAAGTTTTCAAGCTCTCAAATTACATCAATCACTTAAGGTAAGAGATAAAAATGATTAACTACAAGCTTATAACCCCCTTTAATGATCCCAACTACCCTCATTAATTTCCCATAAATGCTCCTAGTCAACAAAGTAAATTCATCTAATTGATCTAACTAGCATGATGCTCAAGATGACAAGGTGTCACCTCCATGGGGGTTTTGGGATCATGCATTTGTCTTAACAAACACCTAACACATGAAAACCTGAATTAGCAACTACCAAAACTAAGCACCCGATAGATATTGGGGGTCGAGCCTAACCCATATGGCATGCCAACATGGAGAAGCTTGAAATCCTGAAACCCCATAAGGTACTTAGAATAAAGGGGAAACAAAGAGGAAAAAATAATGGAGAAAGGAAAAAGAAAAAAAGGAAGGGAAAAAGAAAGAAAGGATAAAGGAAAGAAGGGGAGAAAATAAAGAAAGAGGAAACGAGGTAAGAAAGAGAGAACACAACACACCAAAAAGAAGAGGGAGCCCCCATTTTATCAAAAAAGAAATGGGGTGTGAGTGCAAGGCATAACAACACTAAAGCATTTACAACCCTCATCTACTAAACCTTTTTTGTTGCATGGTAGTAAAACACAAGTAAAGCTTACATGGTCAAATTGGTTTTAGAGTGTTTCATTAGCTAAAAGTGTTTGAAAGCATCCTTGCGAAATCCATTTTGGGTGTATTTTGTGATCATAGTATGCTATGAGATCACATTTCTTTGAGATAGCTTATCAAAAAATTAGCATGCCTTGTGTATGATTCTACATTTTGCACACATGTCCAAGAGGGCACACAAACAAAAATATAAAATTAATTAATTTTTGATAGATTTTGATGCAATATTCTAAAGCTTCCATTTGGACATAGGCTTGGATGATGCTAGAAAATATTGTGGAGTTAGGGCTCATGCCTACAAATTGTATTTTCTTAAAATCTTCCAAGGTGATAGTTCATTTTCCATTTTTTTGGCCCTTTATCCTTGCTTATGTTTAAAAGTTTCAAAAAATGTTGTCATTTTCACTAGGATTTTATAAGAAACTAAATTTTCTATGTATTATGGTAAAAAACTCTAAATACCTTAGCTCTGCCATGCAATTCTGTTCTAATCCTTCGTTGACCTGCTTACCTAGTTCTCAATGCCCTAAGTTGTTTTACAAATCCCTTTATGTCATGAGGTTATCAACCCCCTTTATCATTTCATAGTGTTCACTTAGTTGAATTACAATAGATGCATATTAAATAACTCAAGTGATTTGCACTAATATCTTTAATAATCCCATTGCTGGCCATGTGTCATGTTTCTATTTAGTTGCACTAGTCTACAAGCAATATTTTATTAAGGAAAAGAGAATCCAGGGAATCATGGAAAGGATTACATGTGTCCTCATTTCTATTGGTTTTCAATTCCTGTAGAAGCTTGCTCACTAAAGATAAACAAGGTTGTGGAATTGTGAAAAGTATGAAATTTGGCATCTTATTCACATGGTTCTATGAGTTTACATGTAGCTTAGAGAAGACTTATCTCTTAAGTGTGGAACTACGGAATGGGTGACACCTAGCAACTTTTGGTGTAATTCTGTGAGTCCATGGACTCCTCAAAGTGGGTCAAATTATTAGGTCCAAAAGGGTGATACATGGCATAAGTATTGTGGACACGAAAAAAGTAACCCTTCTACTTTTTCTCATGTTTAGGCCCTTCTAGTGGACTTTGGCTTGATTTTTCGTAGATTTAATGTTGTAATGTGGTCAACACATTCACATTAGGTCTTGGACCCTTGATAATCATTAAGACTTCTAGGATGTCTTGTAAAAGTGTTGTGAAGTGTTGTAACCCACTTTCACACTTTTCTAGGACTCTTTCATTATAATTCACCTAAATAACTTCTTTTTATTACTTACCAAGTCTTATTTCAAAGTGTTGTAAAGAGTTGTAACAACCTCTCACACTTTTCTAGGCTTGTCATCAATAATTTGACCCTTTCTTATGTTTAAATGACCCCTTAATGCACTTTTCGGCCTTACTTAAGTGTATTTTTTAGAATATTCTTGTTAAACCTCATTAAATACACTTCAATCCCGGACACCTAGTAAAATTGCACTGGTGGGACCAAATCCCCACCTGGGGTGACTTAGTCCCACTAGGCAAAAAAATCAAAATAATTTCAATTTTTTGGCGAAATTTTATTCTCTTACCCTTGAGGTGTGCTTGTGATGTGTTATTTTTAGAAAATATTAGAAAATTAAGTATAAATAAAGGGTTTTTCCTCTCATTTTAAGCCCCATTAATTCAAGCATTCATTCACTTAATAAATCAAGCAATTATCAAGCATTCAAGCACTCTAATCATAATCAAGTCATCCATTGGAGCACTTCATTGCATATCTTCATATTTTTACATCAAAGATTTGGTGAGTTTATGACATTGCATGTTTTTTATTCATCATTCTATCTTTTTTTCATTTCATTATCTAGGGTTTGATTTAAAATTGGGGTTTGACCAAGGAAAACCCCTATACTCTAACCCTTACCCCTTTTCCCCCTCTTTGCATGTGTGTTTGCAGGTTTTGTATGCAGATTTGTCAAATATTTTGGTGTTAAAAAGTGGTCAACAATTTGTAGAAGTCATCAAAGTGAACAAAGCCCTAATTGAAGCTTGAAGATCTATTTCATCTTATTTTCTACAGAATCTGGACTAAACACCTGTCAAGAAAGGAAAGACAAACCGAAAGCTACAAAATCCTGCCCTGAATTTCCCGAGATTCCTAGGTGGACTAAGTCGCCATTTGTGGAAAATTAGTCCCACTGCTAGGCCTGGAAAGTGGTTTTTGTATTTCTGAGTACCCATTTGGTAGATTCCTATTCCAGTAGATTTTCCTTGAAACTAGACTAAGTTGCCTAGGTTGGCATAAGTGTCCTAGTCAACATTTTTAGTTAATTTTGTAAGATTCTAGAGCCTCTCTGCATCAGACTTCAAATTCCAGGTGTACCTCTCCAGTATTGTTTAATTATGTTATTGTTTACTTGCATTCTTAGGTTCAACATCAATAATCACCTTTCTTTTCTAGTTTATTGCATTAGGACATCATATTTAGGCATATCACATCCATTCATACATTAATCTTGAATGTTTACATTGCATTTTGTCCATCTTTCTCCTTTTAGGTGAAAAAACCTAGAAGTGCTAGAAAGCCATTGGAAGCCAAAATCTTTGTTCACAAGTATAAGCAGATTTCACAAGACCACAAGCTCTTCAAGGAAAGTCCCATTTCAAGCCACAAAACTGTGAAAGGTTTCCACGTGGACTTCTAGCTAATGTCATATGCATTTTTAAAGGTACTCTTCTCAGTGGACTCATTTCGATGATGTCTAAAGTGACTTGGCATGGAATGCTTTTACTGGCTAATATTTTTCAAGACATGTCAAAAATATTCAAATCTGGTCAAATCAATCTTGATCGTAGAATTTTGTCTTATATTGAGAGATTGATGACCTACATTGAAACCTGTGGAATGGGTAGTTGAATGCACCTAGCTCATCTAAATGAAGAGGAATGATAGAAGTGACTAAATTTTACTCAATATTTACAATTTTTTTTTCTATATGTATAGCAATATGATCAAGGAATGAAATCATTATGCATTACATAGAATATGGAGAGTGAATTTTCAACATTCCAAGACTTTTACAATGAGTTAGGGTTTCAAAATTAAAAAAACAAGTTGCACTCTCGAGTCCTTTATCTATGAATTCTTAAAGCTTCCAGTATCTACGGTTACAATAGAATAAGTAAATCTATTCAATTATTTGAAAAGCATAAAAAAACCATAAATCATAACCAAATTTTAGCCATGATTCAACCTAAAAGCCAACCATCTTTGTCTAAAAGACCTTTTGATGAAGATTTAATTGTACAACTCCCTGGGTCTACTAGAAAAGTTATCTGAGCCCATGGTATTGATGTTGCAAGTGGCCTACTTGATAATGGTAGAGAATGTAGGGATGCAAAGCTCCCTATAATTGGATGGAGTCTTTTTACACACTGTTATAAAAAAATAGTTTCTAGGGTTCCTATTTCTAAAGTATGGGTATATGACCTAGGGAAACTGATTGTCCCCAATATCTTTATGAATGTAGAACTCATTAGGAAAGTAGCCAATAATTGATGAAAATTTTATAGTCATTAGGGCTGCCAATGGTGGAGTGTTAGTAAAAATTGACAAGGCTTCAATTTTTAAAATTTTTGGTTGAAGCTACCTATAAACAAGGTCATTGACATTGATTTATTGAAATATAGTACCAATAAGATAAACATAGCTATAGGGTATTATAGTTACTAAGGAACAAATTGAAAGGGTTTGATAAGAGATCTGTCAAGATTCCTATAAATGAGATAGAGACCTTCAACATTGATATATTTGAAGACTATTTCATCAAGACCTACCATGCACTCTGCCAAGTCTTGGGGGGAGATGCTAAGAATAATATCCCTGTGCCACTAATGTACATGGAAGCACATATCTCAAACCCTTTATTAAATAATGAGTTTGAATTTTCCACCTATATTTCTAATGGAATTCACAAGAAATTGGTGGAGATTAGGGAAAACAACCAGCTGGTGAATTTTAGATGGTATTTCTTACTTTGCCATATTTTCTTTTATGAAGGAAAAAAAATGGGATAGGGCACTACAAGTTCAAATGGTAGATGTTAATGGAAATTCTCTCCCTGTCTAATGTTGGACTCAAGTATGGGACATGCATATTGACACTACCAACTATGTGTTCATTGAAGACCATTTTATTAGAAGAGTCTTGATTTTAATGGTGGTAGAAGAGGATAGACTACATAACTAAATCATGGATTTCTTGAGGCCCAAGGATAGAGTACCTAAGCTGAGTGTGCATCACAATCAGGGAGACTGATATCTCCACTCTGGTTCAAAAGTGATAAGGGTATATGGGTGCCCTATGGGACCTCACATTATTCCAAGACATGTTCCTCTTAGGCTGGCATATTTAGACATAATTTGGCAACTTAATGAATCTAATAAGGCTCACCTCAAGGGGTAGAAAAAGGGATCCTTCTTCTCATTCTCTATAATCTTTCCAAACTTCATAGTGACTAGGGAAGGCTTAGAGCTTATTTACCCTATGCTGCAAACATACAAGATGGTTCAAGAAAGTGCTAGGTCATTTAATCTTGAAGATTTCACTAACCAAGTAAGGACAACCATCAAAAGTTTTGAATTTTCACACCAACTCCTCTTTGGTGAGGATGTAATTAGAAATTGCCTCACTGATAAGGAGTTAAATGAAACAAGATTGAAATGGGTTTCCTTCAAAAAGGAAGATGAACTAAAGACCAAGAAAATAATAGGTTATCCTTGTAAGGAAGCTAAGGTAGTGGAACAACTCCCTACACTAATCTTGAGAAGAGAATAATGCAAAACTTTTACATATCTTTAACAGTTACAAAAACTTTAAAAAAAAAAAAAACACAAATATCATGCATACCATGACATAGTGATTTACATGGGGAAAACCCTTTTGGGAGAAAAACCCCACACTCCAAAATCTGCCCAATATATTATTCAGTAAATCACAAATATTACAATATACTTACAGAGAAAGCTTTTCACAGGAGTATCACCACTCAGAGATCAAGACACAACATGATTGCTTTCAGACTCTCAAAATACATCACTCTCTCTACCGCAATCATAATAAAACACCCTCATAAAATAGAGTTACATTCTAGGGCAAGACATGCCAAAAAAATATCCACCATTAGATCTAAAACCTAATAATTAACGGTCTAGGTTTACAATATATCATTTATTTAATGTATGTCATCCATTTTATAAGTTTCCTAAAAAAGTTAACAATTTTTTTTTTATATGCATCCCACTCCTCCCCCTTGATGCCATTGTATATTAAACCTATCGGTGTAACTAGGATATATATATAGATATATGTATATCCTATCAATAATAACCTTTATATAATTGCAAGGTTGAGACGCAATTTCCCAACAAGTCTCCCACTTGTCAAACACCTTGCAAGAGCAATGAGAGGTAGTAAACATTGTCTCTTAATTGCTAGGAGCCAAAAGGCCCATAATATCTGAATATCGTCTGAACTTCTTTGTGTTCACAGGCTTAGTTAAAGAATCAACAAAATTCATCAAAGTCTCTACCTTAACCAGCTTCAGCCTACCATCTTCGACCATATCTCAAACAAAATGATACTGTATATCAATGTGCTTGGTCTTGGCATGAAATGTCAAGTTCTTGGCTAGACATATCACACTCTAACTGTTGCAATAAATTGTCACTGTACCTTGTTTTATGCCAATATTTGAACATATTCTCTTAAGCCAAATGGATTCTTTACAAGTATGAGTAGCTTCCATATACTCTGCTTCAGTAGTGGAAAAAGCAACCACAACCTATTACTTACTCATCCAACTGATTGCATCACAAAATAAAGTAAACACATAAGCACTGGTGGGTCATATGCTATCAATATCACTTGCCCAGTTTGAATCCACATAACCATGAATATCAAGGGAAATCTCATCTTCATTCACATTACTATGATAACACAAGGAATAATCTGAGGTACCATGTAAATATCTGAAGACTCTTTTAATTGCATCCCAATTAACTCTACTAGGATTATATATATATTTGGAAAGAACTCCCACTACTTGGGAAATGTATGGTCTAGTAAAAACCATAACATACATCAAAATTCCAACTGCACTCTGGTAAGGTACTCTTCTCATGTCTTCTATCTCTGATGGAGATGTTGGACAATCTAAAATAGATAACTTTGTTCCAAGTGAAAGAGGAACACATAATGGTCCACAATCTTGCATGTTAAATCTCTGTAAAATTGAATTGACATACTTACTTTGGCCAAGCCATAGATTTCTATTCACTTTATCTCTTTTAATTTCCATCCCAAGAATGTGCCTAGCTACACCAAGATCTTTCATTTCAAATTTAGCAGCAAGTTGAGATTTCAATTCTAAAATCATACCTTTCCCTTTGCCAATAAATAACATATTATCAACATATAATGCAATAAAAAAGAAATGATCACCATTAGTTTTATAATAAACACAATGATCTAATTTAGAATGTTCAAATCCCAAACTCAACACATATGTATCAAATTTTTGGTACCACATCCTAGGACTCTGTTTTAAGCCATATAGATATTTCTTCAATTTGAAAACTAACTTTCTTTTACCTTTCACCATGTTGTGCTCTGGTTGTGTCATATAAATATCCTCCTCCAAGTCACCATGAAGAGAATCAGTTTTTACATCTATTTGCTCAACCTCTAAATCATAAGCAGTATCAATAGCAAGCAAAAATCTAATGGATGCCATTTTTGTAATAGGAGAGAATATCTCACCATAATCAACACCCTCAACTTGAGAGTAACCTTTTGCAACCAAGCATGCTTTGTACTTCTCAATACCTCCATCTAAACTAATCTTTTTCTTGAACACTCATTTGTAACCAATAGGTTTTCGTCCTTCCAAGCAATGGTACAAGATCCCATGTATCATTCTTTTTCAAAGATGCCATTTCTTCATCAATAGCAATCTTCCAAGATTCTGCATCATTCAATCCTAATGCCTCTTCTACAAATTTGGGTTCATCCATGTTAGTATTCAAAGCAAAAATACATCTCCAATCATTAGGTGTATACCTTTTAGGTGGTTGTCTATTCCTTGTAGACCTACAAACAAGTTGAGTTGGAGGTTCTTCCTCCTCTTTTGAAGATCCAGAGATAGATGAGCTCTCCTCAACTTCTTGTCTATCTGTGGGCCTCAATTCAATTTTCTCAGGTGTAAAAGGAAATTGAATCACATCTTCCTGTTTATTTTGTTCTAGCTGTAATGTAACAAAAGAAGGCTTAGTTTCTCTAAAAAGAAGGCTTAGTTTCTCTAAAAATAACACTTCTATTATATATTACCTTTTGTGCAATAGGATCCCAAAGCTTTTATCCTTTCACACCACAACTATATCTAGCGAAGATACATTTCACATCCTTGTTCTCCAACTTTGTTCACTTCGCCTTTGGAAAATGTGCATATTCCTCACAACCAAAAACTCTAAGATTTCTTAATGAAGGCTTGTGAACCGACCATGCCTCTATAGGCATCTTATCAACAAGAGTTGATGTAGGAGACCTATTAATCAGGTAACAGGAAGTGGCAATAGTTTCAACCCAAAACCTTTGTTCTAGGCCAACACCACTTAACATACTCCTAGTCTTCTCCATCAATGTCCTGTTCATTTTTTCTACAACTCCATTCTATTATGGAGAATATAGAGTTGTCTTCTATCTATGAATACCACAATCTTTACAGAAGCTAGATCAAAATCATTAGAGAAAAATTCACCGCCATTATTAGTCCTCAAACATTTTTTTTTCTTTCTAGTCTGTAACTCAATCATTGCTTCAAATTCTTTAAATCGACTAAAAACTTTAGATTTACTCTTTAGAAAATATTCCCATGTCCTACTATAATCATCAATAAATAAAACATAATATGTTGATTTACCAATCAAAGGAATATCTACAGGACCAAACACATCATAATGAATAAGATCCAATACACCACAAGATTTATGAGAACTCAAGTAAAACTTAACGTGGTTTTGTTTTCCATAAATGCAATGTTCACAGAAATAAAATTCAATATTACAATCAAAAAAACCTTCAACAAGGTTTTTTATTTTTCAAAGTTCTTAGACCCTTTTCTCCAATGTGGCCAATTCTTTGGTGCCATAACATATTTTTCTCTGTAGGTAACTTTGTCTCAAAAGAAAGAGCACTCTTGGGTACCCAAAAGCCATGACCATCTGCTAAAGGTGAAACCATCACTTCTTCCATAGACTTTCTTTTCACAGAACTACTATTGCACTCAACAGTGCATGCATCCAACTTATACAATGTGCCATATCTAACACCTATAGCAATCACCATAGCACCTCCAACCATCTTGCATTCTGCATTAGAAAATAGTACTTGCACCCTGACATCTATTAGTTTGCTCACATATAACAAATTTTGTGCTAATCCAGGGATATGCAACACACCATTAATCCTTTTTATTCTACCATCAGTAAACTTGATTTTAATTTTACCAAGGCCAACAATGTCTAAATGAGAACCATCACCCAAGTACACCTTACCTCCATCAAGTTATTCATATTCAGAAAACCAATCTCTATTAAAGGTCATATGGAAAGATGCACCTGAGTCAATTAACCATGCATCATTACCCACACGAGTTGCCGAATCTAGAATGAATGCATCACCATCTTCCTTCTCAGACTCAAAATTAGAATCAAATTTCTTCTTTTTCTTCTTCTTTTCTTCTTTACATTCCTTATGAACATGTCTAGGCTTACCACAGTTCCAACAAATTTCCAAGAGATTTAGATCTTCCCTTGGACTTGGATTTGTCACGCTTCTCATTTTTCTTTCCTTTTTCCTTAGGTCTTCCACGAAAATTTAGGGCCTCTTTGGAAGTGATGGATACCTTCCTCCTAATCTCTTCAGAAAACAAAGAACCCACCACATATTCATTCTTCATTATAATAGAAGTACTCCCAATAACCATAACAAGAGAATCCCACAAATCAAGCAAAGAACAAAGAAAAATCTAACATTTCTCCTCCTCATCCATTTTGATACCAACTGATGCCAACTGAGCCACAAGAAAATTGAATGCTTTTAGGTGATCTATGATTTGTACACCCTCTTCCATTCTCAAGGAATACAACTTCTTCCTCAAGAAAATCTTGTTCACTAAAGATTTAGCTTGATACATCTCACCAAGCTTCTTCCATAGTTTTTGTGCAGAGGTCTCCTCATGGACATTAATTAAAAAAAATTCTTCCAAGCACAATCTAATTAGACCCTTGGCTTTATAGTCCATAACATCATATTGAACAGCCCGAGTAGGATTTGGAGGCCTTGGAAACATTCTCATCAACATCATCCCACAGATCCTGATCTATCAATAGATCCTCCATCTTAAGCTTCCACATTTCAAAATTATTTCCAAAAAATATATCCACCTCTATTCTCCCTAATGAACTTTCCATCTAAAGATTCTTGCAACAAGATCACAAAGTATCTTATGCACAAGCTCCCACTCAAACCTAGGTTAGTCCAAAAAACCCAACAACCCACAACTGAAACCAAAGGTGACCAAGCTCTGATACCACTTGTAAGGAAGCTAAGGTAGTAGAACAACTTCCTACACTAATCTTGAGAGGAGAATAATGCAAAATTTTTAGAGATCTTTAATAGTTACATAAAATTAAACAAAAATAAACATAAATGTCATGCATACCATGACTTAGTGATTTATGTGGGGAAAACCCTTTTGGGAGAAAACCCCACACTCGAAAAGCTACCCAATATATTATTCAGTAAATCACAAAGATTACAATATACTTGTAGAGCAAGCTTCTCACAGGAGTATCACCACTCATAATCAAGAGACAACACGACTACTTTTAGACTCTCAGAATACATCACCGTCGCTCTAACGCAACCATAATACAATGCCCTCATAATATAGAGTTACATTCTAGGGCAAGACATGCCAACAAAATATCCACCATTAGATCTAAAACCTAATAACTAATAGTCTAGATTTATAATATATCCTTTATTTAATGTATTTCATCCATTTTAGAAGTTTCCTGAAAAAGTAAACAGAAAATTGTTTACATGCATCCCACTCCTCCCCCTTGATGCCATTGTATATTACACCTATCAGTGTAACTAGGAAATATATATATGTATAT